>JAGDQP010015636.1:0-24805 GCA_022664845.1 Lepisma saccharinum
GTATATATACGTCTTGTGTGGTATCGTTGAACAGCTCTTGATGAATAATCTACAAATCAATAAATAGTTTCTCGATAGCTCTCATATAAGCCGAGATTTGAATTTTTGAAAATAAAAAAAAACTTCGAGAAGTACCTCACCCTCTAGGCCTGCCGAGAAGTACTTTTTACTTTTTAGTACGAATTGTTTAAGGAAAGTATATTTTTAAAGATATTTGTTTTTAATTATTACTTTTTTCGAGTTATTTCAGTGTTCGGATATTTTTTCTCAACCTGATGTTGTGTGACGCAAATCCTTAAGTGTTCTGAAACCAGTAAAATTCAACATCGTTCCACGCTAGTATTTATTTTAGGATGAAGAAAAACTTAAAATATTAAAATATGCTTCTATATGAAACTAACAGTGGAATATTGTATTGGCACCCAACTTGCCTCGTTGTACAAAATTTCATCATTATATGACGTCGGGAAATGGGTTAAATTAACGTTGCAAGATTTGAGGACACCACGAACCATTCTGAACTAAAGAGAAGTCTGTAAAAATGCTTGATCATCGTTCGTTCATTGTTAATTTTTGAGCTTGAACATAGTTAGTAGCACATCGCCTTTTCTTTACCGATTTCGATGTATCGTTGCATGCATAAGAATAGGATATTTTTCCGTCAAATAGAACAGTACTGTAATATCTCTTTTGTTTACAAAATGTAAGAAAGAATATTCGTTGAATTTCGATAAGATAAACATAAGATAAAATGAATTGTATGGGCGGTAACAGCACTATGGCTTACGCCCTTCCCGTTGAATTTTCAGAAATGAAATATAATAAACACTTGAAAATCCTAATTTTTTAAATTGTATTCCATCAAAAAAAAAATGCTATAGATGCATAATAATACTGACGCATGGTTTAGCCTTTTCAGTTTGTTTGAATGCATGTTAACAAGATATGAGCTTCTAAGATACAAGGGCGTTGCTAAGGAGGGGCAAGAGGGGCACTTGATCTCTTCCCTGGATTTCAGATTTTATGCCAAATACTATTCTATTTTCTTATAGTTGATGTACACTTTAAAAATAGGACACACAACGCTCATCCAAAAAATGGAGGCAGCTGACCTGTCTCCACTTTTTGGATTAACCTACATTCAGCCAGTTTTCGACTGAACGTTTTACTCTTTGTAAAATTTCAAAATGCGCATATATGTCTTTTCCAACGTATTTCATTGAAGCAGAACATTTTTTGAAAGTAGAAAAGAAGGAAAGGTAATATTCGTTTAAAATTTAAAATTAAAAAAAAAAATAGTTCAAGTGGTTGGTTTTCGATCTAGGGTTCACTAGCACACTGGTCAGATGCTCTCGCCACTTAGCTACTTTTTTTTTTGCTGTAGTTACATTTGTTTCTTGTTGTTTTTGTTACATTCCTTAGAAAAAGCTAAACATAATAAAAAGATAAAAACACGAAAACAATTTTGACCTGCCTTAAAGATAAATGGCCCTATAATAATTACCATATAACTTATCCTTTTTTTTTCGATTTCCATATATTGAAATTGCTCTAACAAATATTGATCAGTGACGTGCTGTTGATATAATAAGATATAAATGGTTTGGATGGTAATCCAGTACATGATACGCCTTTTTGTCCGGGAAAGAACTCTGAATACCGGATAGTAGATGATCTGCTCAGTAGTAAAACTGTTAAAAAACCTCGAGTACATCCGTTCATAATAATTTTGTACTGCAGCCAGATATTGATTTTTGTGGGACACTCTGTTATTTGATGCACTAAGCTGTCCGGGTTTTGACATAAAACACATAAATCACTATTAATTATACGCTTCTGATATAAGCTTGTCTTGTCGGGCCAGATCTGATGAATAAGTTGAAAACCTAAATTGTGTAAATAAGGCAGGCGTCTAATTTCATTAATGTTTTGCCAAATAGCGGACCAGTCCTCCTCCATGTGAGTACGTTGTACTAATAGTAGGGTGGGTTGACTTGTTGATCTTAAAAAAAACTATAAAATACCTTCACTGTCCATACATCAATTGGTAAGTGAGAGTTAAGCATATAAGTGATTTCACATAAAATATCGGTAAGATACGAGATAATAGTTTTCCAGTCTTGGATATTGAGAGGTAGTGTTCTATCTATGGATTGGCAAACGGATTGTATGACCTGTCCGGAAAAGGAACTATGAAACTGGCTAAGGATTTGAACAGTGCGATGTAATCGTAATGCTGCTCCTTGTATAACAAAGTCCCTGAGATTTAATCCTCCATCCTGTAATGCTAAATGACAGGTACTGCGGTGGATGCGGAAAATATGTGTATGCCATAGAAAATGACCGATCCATTGATCAATTAATGCTTGCGACTTTTTATTGTGTGGTAATATTTGCATAACATGCGTAGCTTGACTTAATATATAAATGTTAACAAATTGGACTCTGGCCAAAAGGGTGGAGAAACTGCCCATATATTTTTTTTTATTTCACTAATGATGCGTTTTGCAAGACGTTGTGAGTTCAGATCAATCGTGTGTTGTATGGTAGGGGCCCAGCGAATGTCTAAATAGTCGAGAGAAGGTACTGCCGTGCCGTACTGTTGATACTTAGCCTTAGGCACATTAGGCATTAGTAAGATTTGCGTTTTGTGCGGGTTGATTTCAATATTGGAGGCTAGTTTGAAGGAATCTAAAAATTCTAGGACCTTGGTTATTTCGTGTTCGTCCCTCGCTATCCAGATGGCATCGTCCGTGTAAACTAGCGCCTTGAGCGTATTGTGACGGTATGTCATACCAGTCAAATGTGATTTGATCACTTGAATGACAGGTGTTAATGCTAGCATGAATAAGTGGGGTGACAGACTAGAGCTCTGGTTGAGTCCTCTCTCCATACGGAATTCGGATAGCGTTCGGCGATTGACCTGTAAATGGATAGTTCGTATTTTGAAAAGATGGTTAAGTAATGTAATGATAGCAGGGGGGGGTTCATGTGCTGCAAAACTTTGGTTAAATATTGAATGTTTACGGTGGAGAAAGCTTCTTGGAAGTCCCTTGACATAACCACAAAATCTGACACACCTTGAAATTTGTAAATGTGCAGCAGTTCTCTCAAGTCTGCGAGCGTGACCTGTATGGGGCGTGTGTGAGCCACGCCTCCCTGACTATCATCCAATAAGTCTTGCATATGTGGCTGAAATAGTAACATCAGAGCTTTATCTAAGATTTTATAGTCCACATTAAGTAAAGAAATCATACGATACTTGTTAGCAGTTTTTTTGGAAATTAGTATAGCTAAAATTTCTGAAAAGGGTTGGTCGATGGGCCTATCTTGTAAAAAAGCATTGAATAGTTGTGTGAGAACCGGAAGAATTAATTGATGAAATTTGAGGTACCATCTGACCCCGAAACCGTCCTCCCGCGGGGACGTGCCTTGTTTCATACTTCAGAGGAGATACTAATATCTCCTCTGAAGTGAAAGAGCGCTCCATCTCGGTAGCTGCTGTTGGGGAAAGCCGGTTCCAGGTCGGTACTTGCTTCAGAAAAGCATCGGGATGGGATTCTTTTTGCTGAAAGAAGTCTTTGTAATCTTTTCTAATATTGTGGTATATTTCCTGTCCTTCTACTTTCAACCCTGTGTTGTTTATATAACTATTGATGATTTTTAATTTTGCTCTTTTTCGTTCATTGATGATATGGGGGTAGATAGGAGCCTCCATCACCCCTAATTGTGTCAACTTGGACCGTATGCGCTGGCCTTGTATCTGTTTATTATGTAAGTTGCGAAGCACACTTTGCGTTTGTTTGACCTGTGTAAGTCACTTTGTGTCTGCCTGCGCCAAGGCAGTGTAATGGTTCAACCGGGCATAATAATACTGAACCTGATTCCTTTGTTTCTGGTATAATTGTTTACAAAAGTTTTTAGTTTCAACTCTAAGAGTTTTTTTTTTAATGCGTCCACCAGCGCTGTAAATTGGTTGGATCTGTGGTTTCGTTAAATAATATTGCCATAGATTGTGAACCAATAAGACATACTCAGGGTTATCAAGAATAGATTCGTTACATTTCCAAGTGTATTTACAAAATAAATGGGTCGATATCGAACCGTGAAAGAAGCTACGATCATTAAATGATCAGAAAATATGAGCCTTTCCAATGCCACCTTTTGTATTTTGCCTTAAATATTCAGGGCGCAGAGGCGACTTGAACTGACAACCCTTTCCTTCGCGGTCGCCAACCATAACCACTAAGTCACAGAAGACGATTTTTCATTAAATAAAAATTCTATAGATGCATAATAATACTGACGCATGGTTTAGCCTTTTCAGTTTGTTTGAATGCATGTTAACAAGATATGAGCTACTAAGATACAAGGGCTTTGCTAGGGAGGGGCAAGAGGTTCAGTTGATCCCTCCCCTCGATTTCAGATTTTATGCCAAATACTATTATGTTTTCTTATAGTTGATGTACACTTTAAAAATAGGACACACAACGCTCATCCAAAAATGGAGGCAGCTGACCTGTCTCCACTTTTTGGATTAACCTACATTCAGCCAGTTTTCGACTGAACGTTTTACTCTCTGTAAAATTTCAAAATGTGCATATATGTCTTTTCCAACGTATTTCATTGAAGCAGAACATTTTTTGAAAGTAGAAAAGAAGGAAAGGTAATATTCGTTTAAAATTTAAAATTAAAAAAAAAAATAGTTCAAGTGGTTGGTTTTCGATCCAGGGTTCACTAGCACACTGGTCAGATGCTCTCGCCACTTAGCTACGAAGGCATTTGGTGTTTATGTCTTTCCGAGTGATGTTTATAGCTAGGATTTTACTGCGCAGGAGGTTAATGATTAACATGATGTAGAATTTACTACAAGGAATGTCAGGATAAAGAAAGGAGATACGTTTGCTACTGTGTAAAGATTTATACCCAACTTAATTCCTCTTTCCACCAATGCAATAATGTCGTTCTCGATCCACCAGTCAACTGTTTACTGTTCACAGTGTAAAAGCAACATAAACATTCAAAATGGTGGGGCGTTCAGTGACGAGCAAGTAACTTTACTCCTGTTAGTAGATTATAAAATATCCAACCAAGGCTTAAACTTCATCCACAAAAGTACATAACCTCAAAACGGCCAGTTTAACTTACACTTCGATCAGAAAATAAACAAACTTTAAGCGTAAAATAAGTTGAACGTTCATCGAAAAAATACTTTGGCCAGTTTCAGCCAATTTTCAGTAAACGTTAAGCCATTACAAATTAAATGTTAAACATTAAAATGGATGGCTTACACTATATCCACATTTAAGAGTAAATGCAACAAAACGCTAATTTTCGACTTTTGTTTCTACATAAAGCGGAGTAACTTTCGTCCATTTTCTGTTTCCACTCTTTACAGTGTATGTTTTATGCTTTTCACTCTATCAATTCCATAAGAAGCTATTTGGGATTCTCCCATTACATTTCCTCAGCCATAGATATTTCTATATATGAAATCACAAATACGCCAATTTATACCCGCCAAAAACTATGTAAAAACATCGAAAGTAAAAATGGTAATGCTATTATTGTGCTATTATGTATTTTTTTTTTCTTGTGAATGCACTTTGCTTTATGAAGGTGAAGCAGTTCCTCTTGAAAGTCTATGAAAACTAACTCTTTCTCTCGCGCACGCTTTCTCTCTCTCTCTCTCACACACACACACATTTATATACAAAGTTCAAAAAGCACGAGTAAGCCAATTGTAAGATACACATTCTTTAAAAATAATTTTAGTTTTTAAAAATATCGACAAAATCCAGAAAAACACTGAAATTTCTGGAAGCGGCTCGTCTAACATTAACATTAATGAAATGAACTATTTCATTTTGAAGCTAATTCATTTAGCCGAGATATTTGAAGGTAACTTAAGCCGGCATAAAGCAAATTTCTCATCAATAACAAATATTTTCAAATTATGGATTACTTCATTTGATAGATATTCTTAAAAATTATCGAACCCATTTTCTAGAATTCCATTTTTGATTGTGATTTGTCCATTATTTTTTTTTTAATTGAGCCTGATTTCCAAGGGCTCTCAAAGCGAATCTGAATTTGAATTTTGGAAATGTCTTTAGATAATTTTGGCTCAAGCCGAATAGAGGATTCTGGGAGAAAGTTTACCTAACAAACCGTTTCATTGATAGGAATTCTTGGACATTATATATATATGCTTTTTCTGTAATTTTCGACATCCAACACAAGATTTAATAAAAGAGCTATTTAAAATTTTCCTGAATTATTGAAGGTCCTCTATGTCCGATAATGTTATGCCATCCCGATTTTTGTGACTTCAAATTATCTAATAGTCATTGACCACATCACATTAATTTTCATTAAAATGATCAACGAGCTCTAACATGCCAGGCATTTGAAGACCCTGACTATTCAAAGATGTTGGATATGTTAGTTTCCGGAGTTACTGGGAAGTCACTGTTGAAAAATTTTCTATTGTGTTTTGAGTTCAGATTTCATTAAGTTAATTTGAAAATTCTGATGAATTCAATTTTATTTTGTGTTTGAAATTGTTTTATATCGTTCAGCAAACTATTAGCATTTTTTGGTTAACACAGTTTGCTGCATGATTTTGGAGAGTCATCTTAATAATAGTACTAATATTGTGTTGAACGAGCATTAAAAGCACATCCACTGTACTGAATCACCGAAGTCAACAACATTTTGTTATGTTGATTTTACACAAAAAGTGATGGTTGACCTGCACCACTAAATCGCGTTAACTTGCTCTGTAATTTCACGATTTGCCATTACAAACTATACTGCTACCAGAAAGAGAAAACCCCAACTTTCCAGAAAATGATGTTAAATAAAATTGTACGCCCACAAATTAGTCTTATCTTATCTTAAGAAAATAGTTATCTGTAGTCTTATGAACGTTCTGTAATCATATGTAATAAGTAAATAAATAAATGTGTATAACTTGCTCTTCTTCATGATTCATCTGTATTTTTTTTCCATATCAGTGACAGCAGCACACACACATACATACCGGTGGATAGCATCATCATATTCAGCCGTTTTCCATCCAGAGCTAGATGAAGGCATCCCCCTTTTCTTTCCACATATGTCGGTCTGCTTCTATTCTCATCCATGTAGCTCCTGAAAACGCTTGATTTCATCTACCCATCTTGCATTTTGGCGTCATCTCGGTCGTTTCTTTTCTCTAGGAATCCAATGTAGTACATTAGTCGTCCACCTTCCATCTGTTCGTCTAGCTATGTGACCGGCCCATTTCCACTTCATCTTCTTCGCAGTCTTGATTACATTCTCTACCTTCGTTTCTACCCGAATCCATTCATTTGTCTTCCTGTACATCCTGGTTATTCCTAGCATGCATCTCTCCATTGCTCTTTGTGTGACTCTCAATCTTTGAGTCGTTTGCGCATTCAATCTCCAAGTCTCATAGCCATGCATCATCACGGGTAAGACACATTCATATATATTTTAGACACATTGGTAGTGGCTTTTGAAAATAAAGTTTAGTCTTCCAAATGAACTCCACGCCATTTTACATCTTCTATTTATTTCATCAGTCAACTTGGCATTCGATGTTTTGAGCTAGTCTATGTAAACATACTAACCAACTATGCCTATTGGCTCTCTGTTAATCTTTACTTCCTTCTTTGCAGCATGTTGATTGTTCATTACTTTTGTTTTACTTAAATTTATTTTAAGGCCTATTTTCGAACTCTCGTTACTCAGTTCATCCATTCTGGTTTGTAGTTCTTCTGCACTTGCAGCAAACATGACTATATCATCAGCGAACAGTAGGAGAAGAAGATATTCGCCTTTAATGTGTATTCCAACTTTATCCCAGTTTAAATTTTGGAACACTCTCTCCAGGTCCGCAGGAAACAGTTCTGGAGAAATTGAATCTCTTTGCCTTACCTCCTTTCCAACTTTACATTTTTCACTTTCTTGATGTAGTCTAATGACAGATGTGAGAGTGGAGTAAATATTTTGTAGTAACTTGATGTATGCACTTTCGATGCCTTGATGTTCAAGCGATTTAAGTACCGCTGCCAAGGAGACCGAATCGGAAGATTTTTCAAAATCTATGAATCCCAAACATAGTGGAATTTCAAATTCATTAGTCCTTTCCAGAACTTCATTCAATGTTTCTATGTGGTCCATTGTGCTAAATCCACGACAAAATCTGGCTTGTTCCCTTCCCTGATTAAAATTTAAGTCTCGTTCAATACGATTCAAAATAACTTTGGTGAACATTTTGTATAGTACTGACAGTAAACTAATTGGTCTGTAGTTTTCCACATGTTCTTTGTCCCCTTTCTTGTGCAACAAAATGATAACAGCACTATTCCAACTTGAGGGTATTTCTCTCTTCCTCAGGCACACTGAGAATAATTTAGAGGGTTCCTCTTTCATTTTTTTCACCTCCCCATTTAAATTTATCTGCTGTGAATCCATCTTCTCCTGGCGACTTTCAGTTCTTCATTCCTCGAAGTACTTTATCCACTTCTTCTTTCATTACCGCAAGGACTTCTACATCATTTTCTTCTGAGTCTTCATTTCCTAGTTCTTCCTCAGAGCAGTACAATTATCTGTAGAATATGTTTATAATTTCTTCCATATTTCGTGTTACGCTCTCGTCCGGTCTCTTAACTGCAATTATTTGCATTTTCCATATCATGAGCGGCTGTTTGACTTTCTTCAAGCTCTTATTTTCCTCGATTGTATTTCTAACAAGGTTTTCGTTCTATCTTCGTATATCCTCTCTTATTTTCTTCCTTACGGTTTTATTTAGTTCTATTTACTCAATCCTCTTTATGCAATTTTAATCTTCTTTCATCTCCCTTCTTTTTTTCATCAAGAGTTTAGTTTCTTCTGAGATCTTGTTCTCTTTTTTCTTTCTGGTGCCTGCAATTTCCTTGGTTGTCTCTCATATTATCTCAGTCAGTATTTTATTTCTGCTATCGATGTCTTCATACTCTAACTCTTCCAAGCCACTTCTGTTGCTTACTTCTATCTCGAATATCTGTCTGTGCTTTCGTAGATTTTTTAGATCTAAAACTAGCGATATTTCCTATAATAGGTTTCTTTCCCTCAAATCTAGTATTTAGTTTCAGCTTACGTCTCACCTTCCTGTGATCACTCAAGACTTCGAAACTGTTCAGAACACACACGTCTTGCGGAATTTCCCTGTTATTCGATAGAATGCATTCTATTTCGATTTTGGTCCCATTTGGGACTTTCCATGTCCACTTCCTTTCGGACGGTATCTCTAAAAATGTATTGGAAATGAACAATCTGTTGGCTTCTTCTGAGAATTCCAATAACTTCTCTCCTTTCTTGTATCTTTTGCAAAATCCAAAACTTCCCACTTTCGTGTCACTGCTCTGCTTGGTTCCTGGTTCGGCATTGACATCTCCCATTACAATTTGCGATTTGCTACTATCCAAAATCTTCTGAATCTCCTCGTATAGGTCTTCGACTCCCTCTCCCTGGTGTGAGGTTCTTGGAGCATACACTAGTATAATGTCCATACTGTATCTCTTGTTTAGCTTTTCGTGCGATTCTATCTGAAATTCCTTCAATTTCTGTGATCCGTGTCTTCAGGTCGTTAATTATTATAAAGTCAATGCCTGTCGGTTTTCCATTTTCTGTTCCTTTGAAGTAGAACGTGTGCCCCGACGGTAGTTCCAACTGTTCTTCATTCTTCCACCAAACTTCTGATAGCCCTATTGTGTCCCATTTAATCCTCTTAAGTTCACTCTGCAAATCTTCTAATTTGTCCTCTCCTGCAAGTGACAGACAGTTCAAAGTCGCCACGTATTTGTCCGTTCGATTAGCCGTGTAGGTGTATTGACAGTCCAAACCCGGGCATTTTGACCTTCTGACTTGCTGCAGGACTGACCGCTGCCGTTGCCAGCTGCATTCCGTCCTCCGGGAAATGAGTGCTTCCGAGGCTGTTTCCTTACTTGTACCATCATGTATAAAGGAAAGGAGGGGTACAGGCATTTGACTCACCACGCTGACTGATAGTGTGGGTTATTGAGTAGCCGATGCGTGTTCGTTCGCCAAGCAGTTGCTTAGGTACTAACAGGCCCTACAACGTGACTGAATGTATTGAACATTAAGCGTCTATCCCGGTCGGTTTCCTTAAGTCTTAGCAAAAGGAATTAAGGGGTCTTCCCAGTTAGCGGCAGAAGCCTTTTGGGGCGACAGACTCGGTTTGCCGGCCCTGTCCTAGTTTCCCGGCCTGGACATTCTTCTCCTGACTTACAGTAAACTAATTGGTCTGTACTCTTAGACGCTTTTATTGTCCCCTTTCTTGTGCAATAAAATTATAACAGCACTATTCCAACTTGACGGTATTTCTCTCTTCCTTAGGCACATCGAGAAGTTCCTCTTTTATATTTCAACTTCCCCATTTAAACATCTCCGCAGTGAGTCCATATTCTCCTGGCGATTTTCCGTTCTTCATCCATCGAAGTACTTTATCCACTTATTTTATTACGTCTAGGAACTCTACATCATTTTCTTCTGAGTCTTCATTTCCTGGACCGGTATATATATGGGACGGGAAACCGGGACAGGACCAGCAAACCGGCACAGGACAGGCAAACCGAGACTGTCCCGCCAAAATACCTTTTCCACTAACTTGGACAAGGCCCCTTAATTCCTCTTACCAAGGCTTAAGGGAACCAACCATGGTAGACGCCTAATGTCCAATCCATACGGTCACGTCGTGAGGCCTATTTGTACCTAAGGAACTGGTTGGCGAACGAACGTGAATGAACTTTTCATCAACTCGCATTAGTAGACAGCATGGCGAGTCAAATGTCTGCACTTTTCCTTTCTTTACATATGATGGTACAAGTGAGGGTACCATGCTTAATGGTATAATGCTTAATACAGATCTTATGATGTGGAGATTGGGGGAAGAATAGTTAGAATTGTTTTCTGTAATCACTGGTTATTTGGACAAATCAGCTACTGATGTGGGTTATTCGGACCAATCAGGGGCTAGAGTTTCAATTTGAAATTTCGTGCCTTTTCAATTGAATGATTACTTTTGTATACAGCCTCGGAGGTTCTAATTTTCCGGAGGACCGAATGCAGCTGGCAACGGCAGCGGTCAGTCCTGCAGCAATCAGAGGGTCAAAATGCTCGGGTTTGGACTGTAGACTTCCAGGACATCGACACTGCAACTTGAACGGATATCACCCATATAATTCATTTTATCTTTATCGAACGAATATCAAGAAAGTGAAAATGAAAAATTTAAAGAAAGTAAAAAAAAATACTGAATATGAACTTCCACTGTGTTTGGTAACCATAGATTTTGAAAAAGCTTTTGATTCGGTCTCCTTGGCAATAATACTTAAATCGCTTGAACATCAAGGCATCGAAAGTGCATACGTCAAGTTATTGCGAAATATTTACTACACTGCTACATCTGTAATTAGACTACATCAAGAATTTGAAACATTTAAAGTTGTAAAAGGGGTAAGCCAAGGAGATTCAAATTCTCCAAAATTGTTTTGTGCGGTCCTGGAGACAGTGTTCCAAAATTTAAACAGGGATGAAGTTGAAATAAAAATCAATTACGAATACCTTCACCTACGATTCGTCGATGATATAGGTCTGTCTGCTTCGAGTGCAGAAGAACTGAGAACCAAGTTGGAAGAGCTGTGTAATGAGAGTTCGAAAATAGGCCTTACAATGAATTTAAGTAAAAAAAAAACTGTACAATCAACATACTACAAGGAAGCAAATAAATATTAACGAAGAAACAGTAGTCATAGTTGATGAGTATGTTTACCTAAGCCAGCTGAAAACTTCGAATGCTAAGTTCACTGAGAAAATAAATAGATGATGTAAAATGGAGTCCGTTTGGAAGACTACACATTATTTTCAAAAGCAAACTACCAATGTGTCTGAAGAATAAATTTTATAATCTATGTGTCTTACCTGTGATGATGTACAACTATGAAGCTTGGAAATTGAATGCGCGAACGACTCAAATATTAAGTAACACAAAGAGCAGTGAAGAGATGCATGCTAGGAATATCTAGGAGAGACGGGAAGACAAATGAATGTATTCACATACAAACAAAGGTATAGGATGTGATGAAGAATGCTAAGAAGACGGAATGGAAATGGGCCGGTCACATAGTTAGACGAACAGATGAAAGATGGACGACAAATGCACTACTTTCAATTCAAAGAGAAAAGAAACGACCGGGACGATATCCACATGTAATATGGGTGGTTATGTGGAAAGAAAAGTGGGTGGCCTTCATCCAGCAGGGAATAGAAAACGGCTGAATATGATGATGATTATATGTATGGCTGTGATTTATTTATATATACATGCATAATATATATATATATATACTCTTTATATTGCCCCCCTTTGGAAAATTCCTGGCGACGCCCTTGCTAAAATACTAATTCCGTGCCATACGTTTTTGGTAAAAGCGACTCGAAACCACCCCTTGAAAAGACCACCTGGTGAATTAAACCCATGACCACGCACACAGGTACTTGCTTATAGTTTTCTACAAGACATATTCGAGAAAATGTTTCCTTTTCCTAACATACTGGGTGTCAAAATCGCTTCTGACTGACACTGGTAAGACATGCAGGTTCACATTCCACCGCTAACCAAACTGAATGACGTTTCCAGAGTGTCTTGAATTACTTAAGGAAAATGTCTGATTTACACCTCCAGGAATACGTGGCGGCGCTGTCCTTATCCTTTTCCTCAAACATTTATTTTCAAACAAAACGTCGCCCTTTTAGACGTGATTGGCTTTCACAGAATATTTCGTCACCAAGACGCTTTTGGTAAACACAGTTTTAACTTGTGACTTGTTTTTCTGAAACTTGTTACCTACTTCGAAGAAAATTCCTGCTGATTACGTGCTTATTTTGAAGATAGGTTGTACCTCGGTTAAGACTATGATTTATTAGTACTTAGAAACTGATTCATTATTTTCATATTTCAATAACTAGCAGTATTAAATCTGCCTTGAAATTCAGAATTTTGATTTTTTATTATGTAAGCATGCCGATGTGTAATTTGCCATGTCTAACTTTTAGCCATTTGATAAAAAATATTATAAATGAATTCATAAATAAATGAAACAACTACATCTACACCTATACCTACTCCTACCCCTACCTCTAATCCTACATCTACTCCTACACCTACTCCTACATCTACTACTACATCTACTCCTACATTTAGAACTACATCTACTCCTACACCTACACCTCCTCCTACCCCTACCTCTGCTCCTACTTCTACTCCTACACCTACTGCAACATATACAAAACTGTCTGCACTGCTGGCTTCGACACCCATGCGCCTTCGGCGCTTCACTCAGGCATAAGATCTGAAACTCTCAGCCCTGCGGGCTTCGCGTCCCCAGCGTCTAAGGCGCTTTGCTCGGGCATGCGCTCGAGAACTCTCAGGCCTGTGGGCTTCGCATCCGCAGTGCCTACGGGGCTTTGCTCGCGGATGAGCTCGGAAACTCTCAGCCCTGCGTTCTTCGCAACTCATACACCCTCCAATATGTGTATTTGACTAAAAATAATTATATATATATATAAGGGAAATGAACATAGGGGCAAGCCCCCAACCCCCTTTTTCATGTAAATGTTCCTATGATACTCAAGAGTCGACTCTCTCAATCCTCATATCTCTAGAATACATATTTTGTCAGTTGCTAAGGTGGTTGCTAGGGTAAACAAAGTGTCACAACATTTGTTTTCGAGTGTACATTCGATTGCACCAAGTACCAGGTCTCTATGATATATAGTTTGGCCGTTGCTAGGGGATTGCTAGGGTAAACAAAATGTACTCAGTGACGGCATAGCCCCCTTGTCCTGTACATTATGCATTCAGTATATACATTTAATATATACCTAGTGACGTCATAGCCCCCGGTTCCTGTACACAACATCCACATACTATATTATATACATTTATAATATAGCAAGTGATGTCATAGCCCCCTTGTCCTGTACATTATCCATTTAATATATAGCTGGTGACGTCATAGCCCCCTATGTTCATTTCCCTTACAGATATATAATATTGCAATATGCTATATATATACTAACAGCAAGCAAGCAAGCATTGTGTTTACCCTATATGGGTATACTGAATGACGTCATAGCCCCCTACCCGGTACATCATCCATATACTGTATGCATTTAATATAGTGAGTGACGTCATAGCCCATGTCCATTATGGCCATATGCATAATGCTGCATACTATTAAGAGAGCAAGCCAAGTTACATTTAACATGGGAAGGGTTAAGGACACGTGCACTCGGAAAATATCGAATAGGAAAACCTCATTTTTAACCCGGAATTTCCCGGGAATAGTTCGCTTACACGAAAAATGAAGGCCGTCTGTCAACCAGTTATACTACTTTAAACAAAACGTACATCTCACATTTTCTCTGGGGCTCACCCAGTATCTAGATGTGCATGACCGCAAGCCCTTTTCCGTCGGTTTCTAATGTCGAAAATCGACCAAACGTGGTTTTTGACCTTGAATACCGGGAAAAGTAACGTGCAGAGTCGAAATTTTCATAGGCTAAGTCACCCTTACGGTGACTTTAATGACATCTTATATGTCATATATGGTCGCTGACTTGCCGTTCTAGTACATGTCGCGCTCCATAGAACGTGTTTCGTCGGTTTTCAACTGAGTCAAAGTCACCCTTCTTGCCTAAATTTGGAATTTTTCCCGCCAACATTCACGTTGCCATGGCAACCAAACCCAGCTTAAAACCTGCCCAAAGGACCAACCATGTCAAGTTTAAATCCGCATTGCGCAATGCGCGCACAACTACGATGCGCCCTTGTTCCTTTATTATAGGTAATAACTAGTAGTCTAATCTGCCTTCCAAGGAAGAATTTTGATTTTTTATTATGTAAGCGTGTCGAGGTGTCATTTGCCTTGTCTCAGTCTCACCTTTAGGCATTTGATAAAAAATCTTTAAAAAATATATAAATAAATGAAGAAACTACATCTACCCTTACATCTACACTACATAAATTCCTACACGTACACCTACTCCTACATCTACTACTACATCTACTCCTACATCTGTAACTACATCTACACCTACACCTACTCCTACATCTATTTCGAAATCTACTACTACATAAATTCCTGCTTCTAATCCTACAGCTACTATTACACTTACTGCTACATCTACTGCAACATATAGAAAACTGTCAGCCCTGCGGGCAGCGACCCATATGCGCCTTTGGCGTCTTGCTTGAGCATGCGTTCGAAATCTCTCAGCCCTGCGGGCTTTGCGTTTATAGCACCAACGGTGCTTTGCTCTCGCATCTGCTCGGAAACTCAGCCCTGCGGGCTTCGCGTTCCCAGCGCCAACGGCACTTTGCTCGCGCAAGCGCTGGAAAAATCAACCCTGCGGGCATCGCGTTCAAAGCGCCTTCGGAGCTTCACTCACGGATAGCATCAAAAATTCTCAGCCCTGCAGGCTTCGTGTCCCGGGCGACTACAGCACTTTATTCGAGCATGCACTCGAAAACTCTCAGCCCTGCGGGCTTCGCGTCCCCAGCGCCTACAGCGATTTATTCGCGTTCCAAGCTCCTACACCGCTTTGCTCTAGCCTGCGCTCGTAAATTCTCAGCCCTTCAGGCTTCGCGTTCCAAGCGCCTATCGCGCTTTCCTCGTAGATAAGCTTGAAAACACTCAGCCCTGCGGGTTCCGCGTCCCCAGCGCCTACGGCAATTTGCTTCTGGATGCACTCAAAAACTGTCTGCCCTGCGGGCTACGCGTTCCCAGCGCCTACGGTGCGATGCTCTCGCGTCTGCTCTGAAACTCCCAGCCCTGCGGGATTCGCGTTCCCAGCGCCTACGGCGTTTCACTCACGGAAAAGGTTCAAAATTCTCAGAACTGCGGACTTATCGTCCCCAGCGCCTACAGCGCTTTAGTCGTTAAAGCGCTTGAAAACATTGAGCCCTGCGTTCTTCGCATTCCAAGCGCCTACGGCGCTTAGCTCGCGCCTGCGTCCGTAAATTCTCAGCCCTGCGGGCTTCGCGTTCCAAGCGTCTAATGTGTTTTGCTCGTAGATAAGCTCGAAATCTCTCAGCCCTGCGGGCTTCGCGTTCCCAGCACCGTTGCTCGTGGATGCGCTCGAAACCTCACAACCCTACGGGCTTCGCGTTCCCAGCGTCTACGGCGCTTTGCTCTCGCATCCGCTCGGAAACTCTCAGCCCTGCGGGCTTCGCGTCCCCAGCGCCTACTTCGATTTGCTCGTGGATGAGCTCGGAAACTCTCAGCCCTGCTGGTTTCGCGTTATTAGCGCCTAGAAAGCTTTGCTCGTGGATGCATGCCCTGGAAAATTCTCAGTCCTACGGGCTTCGCGTTCCCAGCATTTAAGCCGCTTTACTCGTAGATGCGCTCGAAAACTCTCAGCCCTGGGGGTCTCGCCTTCCCGGCGCTTAATGTGTTTTGCTCGTAGATGCGCTCGAAATCTCTCAGCCCAGCGGGCTTCGCGTTCCCAGCACCGTTGCTCGTGGATGCGCTCGAAACCTCAAAACCCTACGGGCTTTGCGTTCCCAGCGTCTATGGCGCTTTGTTCTCGCATCCGCTCGGAAACTCTCAGTACTGCGGGCTTCGAGTTTCCAGCGCCTATGGCGCTTTGTTCGTGAAAGCGCTGAAAAACTCTCAGCCCTGCGGGATTCACGTTACCAGCACCTACGGCGCTTTGCTCGTGGATCCGCTCGAAAACTCTCAGCCCTGGGGGTCTCGCGTTCCCACCGCCTAATGTGCTTTGCTCGTAAATGCGCTCGAAAACTCTCAATCCTACGGGCTTTGCGTTCCCAGCGTCTATGGCGCTTTGTTCTCGCATCCGCTCGGAAACTCTCAGCACTGCGGGCTTCGAGTTTCCAGCGCCTATGGCGCTTTGTTCGCGAAAGCGTTGAAAAACTCTCAGCCCTGCGGGCTTCACGTTACCAGCACCTACGGCGCTTTGCTCGTGGATCCGCTCGAAAACTCTCAGCCCTGCAAGCTTCGCGTTCCCAGCGCCTACGGCGCTTTGTTCTCACATCCGGTTGGAAACTCTCAGCCCTGCAAGCTTCACGTTCCCAGCCCCTACTGCGCTTTGTTCTCACATCCGGTCGGAAACTCTCAGCCCTGCAAGCTTCACGTTCCCAGCGCCTACTGCGCTTTGTTCTCACATTCGGTAGGAAACTCCCAGCCCTGCATGCTTCACGTTCCCAGCGCCTACTGCGCTTTGTTCTCACATTCGGTAGGAAACTCCCAGCCCTGCATGCTTCACGCTCCCAGGGCGGCTACGGCGCTTTGCTCGTCGATGCGCTCTAAAACTCTCAGCCCTGTTGGCTTCGCAGCTCGTATACCCTCAAATATGTATATTTTACGAATAACAATTAAAAAGTTGGGGACAACCAACTAAACACCCCTTTTTTAATGTAAAATTTCCTATCATATTCAAGAGTCGATTAAATCAACTCTTATGTCTCTATGATGTAGATCGCCCGTTGCTATGATGGTTGCTAAGGTAAACAATGTGTGATAAGATTTGTTTTCGAGTGTACATTCGATTGCACCAAGTTCCATGTCTCTACGATGTATAGTTTTTCCCGTTGCTAGGGTGGTTGCTAGGGTAAACAAAGTGTCACAAGTTGTCTAACATACTTGAAGTCGATTACCTGAACTCCCAGGTCTCGACGATGTATAGTATAGCCGTTACTAGGATGGTTGCTAGGGTAAATAATGTGTCACAACTTTTGTTTTCGAGTCTACAATCGATTGCACCAAGTCCCATATCTCTACGATGTATAGTTCCCCCGTTGCTAAGGTGGTTGCTAGGGTAAACAATGTGTCACAACTTTTGTTTACGAGTGTGCATTAGATTCCACAAACTCCCATGTCAGTATGTCTAATGATGGCCTATATGCTCCTACTGAATGACGTCATAGCCCCCTTATTCTGTACATTTTCCATTTAATATATAGCTAGGAACGTCATATCCCCCTTGTCCTGTACGCAACATCCATATACTATATTATGTACATTTACAATATAGCTAGTGACATCATAGCCACCCTATTCTGTACACATTATCTATATACTACATACATTTTATATAGGCCGTGACGTCATAGCCCCGTCTGTTTGTCTCCTATATATAATATATACAATATACTAAAGGAACATGGGAGACCTCATTAAACATGGGAAGGTTATAGGACATGTGCACTCGCAAGATTTCAAAAAGTTGCAAAACGATAAAACCCCGTTTATGACCCTAAATAACGGGAAAACTAAGGTGAAGAGTCGGAATTTCCATAGCCTAAGTCACCCTTATGGTAACTTTAATGAGGTCCTGTAGGTCACATGTGCTCGCCGACTTTCCGTTCTAGTACATGTCGCGCTCCGTAGAACGTGTTTCATCGGTTTTCAAGTTTGTCAAGGTCACCGCTTTTGACTCCATTTTACATTTTTCCCGCCGACACCCGTGATGCCATGGCAACCAAACCCCGTTCAAAACCTGCCCAAAGGACCAACAATCTCAACTTTAAATGCGCACTGCGCTTCGCACATGCATTGATGCGCAATACGCTCGTGACTGCGTCACTCGATAATTCTGTTATTGGTATATAATAAATATAATAATAATAACAAGTTGAAATGCAACATCCAATAGTTCACATTTAAAATTAGAATAGGGAAGAAAATCCACATACTGTAAACCAAGGGAAAAATATTTGTAACCATATCTTTGGCTATGGATTTTAAGATTTGGTTTTAAAAATCAGATCGGCCAGATTGAATTACAACCTCAGAATGAAATTCATTAAAATGAAAACTAATACTATTTATATATCACATTTACCTCTTCCTTAAAGATTTCTGATAATTGTTAATATTCTGCCTTCGCACACTTCCTTTTCCATGACTTACATGTATACTAACTTATTGCGTTTGAAACCTAACAGTGGAAGTTTTCGTATGTTATCTCGTCATATCGTGACCACATGAAAGGAGTGAACATGTCATTAGATTTAACTGGAAGGAATATTAATGAGATAAGAATATATGAGTGGGTAGTAAGCATATAAGAATTTTAATGAACTAATATATATTCATAACGTATAGATTAATATAATCGAATTCTCAATAAAGATAAAATCTAAAAGAAACAATAATTATTTTTTGAGATTGAATCAATGTTGTTATTAACTGGGAGAATACATAACACCTAACGTAACATTCTACACATTGAAATTCATTCATAATTATCTTTCAAGATCTATTGATTTGAATACAGAAGGTCTGAATATACGGGTGTCAGAGTGGAGCAAAAGCAATGGGCGTAGATACGAAAGTCACTCATACTATCGAAAAATATAATCAATGTTATAAAAGTGAGTAAATATATAAGGGTTTCATATGGAATCACGACTAGGTTACCAAAATGTGCTTTTCTACAGGCTTACTCAATCTGGTAATGCAGAAAAGTCAACATGTAACTTCCGCCATCTTGAACACAAAATTTACAACCTTTTAACTTGTTTAATGATTTTAATATTATACTTTTATATAAATAGCTGCAAATACTAATTCCTTGTGGAATATAATAATATATTTAACCTTTCGCTATTTATCTTAAATATAAATTTCCTCCTTATTGTAAATAATATCACTGGGTCCAAGATACGGTTGCCTTACTTGAAATGTGATGCAATTGCAGACTGAGTCATTAAAAGCACTAATCAGTCATTAATAATCACACTTCACATTAATAATCAATGTTATTGAATACTTATATAATAAAATATTTCTAATCCATTTCCCAATCTTTAACAACTAACAAAACATACTCTTTAAAATAACCTAATATACGTTAATTCCTTTGCTAGTAATACAGAAGTATTATATATGGTAGCATGGTGAACACAATACATTGTCAATATGTCGCTTAGTAACCGATTAACAAACCTACGCGCAATATCAAGATACTTTTATGGGAAACTTGTCCTTTAAGTATCTTTCCTTTATTCTTGATATCATTTTTGTAGCTTCTCAATCATTTTGTTTGTTATGTATTTGTGTACAACATTGAACATTTATGTCATTCGTTCTAAATTTAGTTTAGTTATACCTTTGTTTAAGTTTGGGTGAAGTTTAAATAGCATTTGATTTCATTATTATTATTTGTAGATGATTACTGAAAACATAATTATTCTGTCTTCCACTTCACTGCAATTGTTTTCTACTACGTGTGTTCAAGGTTGAGTATTTGCGATATTCATTTCCATTAGGTTTTAAAGTTTCTGACGTTAATCTCATAAGTTCAAATCACAGTCATGTTACGTTCATAGTTAACAGTTAGTTAAATTACGCAATCTCACAATTTCATAAATAATATAAATTTATAGTGCATAAAGATTTTATACTAGTCGATAATTATAACTTATTTATATTATCTGTTGAGTTTCCGATATGTTACAGTAGCGTTTTTGTTCATTTCAAATAGTCAAGACAGGACGCAACTAAATTAATAAATCTCATTAGAATACTTTAAAAGCAATAACGGAAGTTAGTTAAAGTCATTGGAAGTAGTGTCTTGAGGATAAATGTTAACCTCGCTCAAAAACCTTTTACTGCCTGGATAATTTTATCCATAAATCCAACTAATATCGTCATCATATTAAGCCATTTTGTATCCACTGCTGGATGAAGCCTCCCCCTTTTTCTTTCACATATCTCGGTCTCCTTGTTATCCTCATCCATGTAGCTCCTGAAAAATGCTTGATTTCATCTACCCATCCTGCATTTGGACGTCGTCTCAGTCGTTTCTTTTCTCTAGGAATCCAATGTAGTACACTTTCAATTCCTTTCTACGATTGTGTTTCTGCTTTGCTAAAGAATTGTCATTCTTCAGTTACAATAAGAGTGCAGTACAGAGTACAAGCAATGTCTCTTTCATCTGTCGCTGACATCGCAGCTTCAAAGATTGTTTTTCATGTATCACAGTTGTTAAAGGTGGCATGCGACAAATATGCGTACACTAACTGTTCGGATGTTAGTAAAGCTTTGTTTCAACCAGGCTCTTCTTCCCCCCCACCCTTTCCTCCCTTCATGTTTCTAAGAGGCTATTGGATTTAAAGTTCCGTTGTCAACAATGCTAACCGTATGTTCTTAAGTACAAATCTAGTTTTAGAATATTCGAAGTTTTCAAACCAGAATTCTTCCTGCTTGAAGTTTCTCTTTTATGTGAAAGTATGCTGTTTATTTCTTTTTGCTGGTTCCCCAAGTTTCGAAATTTGGTTCAGCGCCATTTTCCTTTTCCTGACAATTAAATAAAAAAATGTAGCACCATTTGTCATTTGTTTTTGAAAATTCGATGTAACATCGGAATGCATTTTAGTTGCATTTCCCGGCCCGCAGTTTTGAACGGCAATGGTCTGTCTTGAAGAAACCTTCCAAGCAGGGTAATTGCGTATTAATTTGTTTTGTACGATTTTTACCTCTGTGTTTTGTTTTTTGTTGCCTCTTCTACTTTTGTGTTGCCTCTGGCAGATGGTCTAGATACGAGAGGTTCGGCTCATTTTTCTTAGACAATGCAGGGTGCGGTTTGCTGAGTGTGTGATCTCAGTGGTCGATGGATCATTGGCAGATTTGTAGTTTATGTTTCTTGCCTTGATCATCGTCGGTTTTGTATCTGTTTGCTAGAAGAGGGAGTCTTCGTAACAAATAGCTGTCCTTGGAAGAGAATGTGTTTGGGCTATGGTGAGTTTGTCAAGTAGCCGTGTCTGTGTCTCGGAGATTTCTGCGAATGTTCGGTATTGAAGGTTCTTTTGCATCGGCTCAGAGAATTATCTCGAGCACGTGTATGTCCCATTTGTACTTTGTTTGTTTCTGGACTAGTTATTCGTCAAGACTTGTCTACTGTCGAATACTAGGTTGTATTAGGGTCGTAGAGATGCTCTACCCTAGTTTTAAGGTGTTTTCTCGGCACCGACTTTCGTTTATGTTAGTTTAATCTTTGTGAACCTCTTTTGGAAAATTTTGAATTTCATCAAAATCGGTGTTACTGGTCCAGGATAGAAAAATTATGGTCGACTCGTTTAGTTTTTTTTCTTGTCTTTCATTTTGATGTTCTTTTGTTGAAATTGGATATTCCCCCACCTGTTATTTCCGCTCACATCATATTTCCTTTCGTTTTCAGTTAGTAGGTGACTATCGCTGATTTTTTCTTTTGTTGTTGTATACATAGAAAAAAATGGAATTCGGACTTTGTCTTCAAGGTCATGTCTTGTATCATTTTTCAGTTACCGAGAATTGATTTAAGAATGCATTTTGTCTATGTTTGTTTTCTTTTATTCATGTCCTGCTGAGGTTCATGACAGTTGCTTTTTTTTCTTTAAATGTTAATAAAGCTTGCGTTCAGTACTGTTTATGCTTTTTGTAATAGGTCGTTGAGATACTTTCGTTTTTATTGTTGTTTATTGTTTCGTCTCGCCAGACACCCCTTTTTGTTTACGGTTCAACTACGTTTGATTTGACACACATCTGGCAATTTTTTTTACATTTTAATAGTTGAAATTTTGAGGATGTCGGATTTTCTGGAAGTTTTCCAAAAATATCCCATCCTTTGTGATAGTATCTCAATCGTTTGTTTTTGTTTTGTTGGATAAACAACTGTAGAGTTTCACGTAATTGTTTACCAGAGTTTTCTTGTATTTAGTTTTTATGTCCGAATTAAACGATTAAATTTTTTCTCGAGTTTAGTTACCCTGAATTTCGATTTTTGATATTTTGTGGATTTAAATTTTTGTATACTTTTGAATTCTAGTTTTAGAAGTTTTGATTTTTAATTCGAATATTTGTTTTAATTTTCGATTTTTTAAAAAGATTTCAGAGTTGTTAAAGTCTTTCCATAGATATTTTGATGTGACTTGGGCGAGACTCAGCGAAAAGAGACCGCTGAGGTGAGCAACCAAAGTCTGTGTGATGCCAAGTGACTATTCTGAAGCGATTAGTCTCCTCCGTACCCCGACTTCGAACAAGCCATATCAATTATCAATGGATAACAGGTTATTCTCTGCTAATTTATTCTTTCTTGACCTTTTACTGATATCTCTTTCCTTCTTGTCTGCAGCCCTCCATCCTTATTTCTGTTCCAACCCCCATTCATTCTTACACTCCACCTAGCTTTGTTGAAATGACCCCTTATCATTATTTTTAATGGATCATGCGGTCATTGAACGATTTATCAACAATGTGCTCGACTCCACACCCTCTTCTCACCACCAACTACCCCGGAATCGACGCGCCAATCATACTGACATCAACAGATTTTGTGAACAGTGTGATCCAGTCATACGGATTCCGATGTTTTGTGTTGCTTCCTGTGTTCTATATTTTACAGACATTTTAAGTAATGCGCAGTCTAGTGATTCTCCCGCGATGACATATTTATGGACGTCAACCCTGATGCCATGACTGTTTATGGACATCTTCCCCTATGCCTCCTTTCCACTTATGGATAGACTTACCATGTGATGTGTTTATATTGTGTTTCAATATTTTTTTTATTTTAACCGGTATTGTGTTTTTGTGCTTACCGATGTTTAATTAATTATTTTTCTCTTCGTTTTTGTTACGGAAACACCAAGATTATTTGCTATTTCAGTCTATCCAGCCTCCCCCCCCCCCACAAAAAAGTGCGTTATTTGTGATCTGTGAAAATATATTTATCCTTTTTCGTTTGGTGTTGGAAGATCATATTTATCTGGTGACAAGAAGACATTTTTGGGAAGTTACATCGACACAGAAAGCTTATATTTATTTTTTATCTCCAATCTTGTTATTTGATCATTGCAGTATTTTATTTATAATTGTAATATTATTATTGATAATTGTATATATTTCCCCTTTTTCTAGGAGTATGGATCTTAGACCTCTAACCCTCATTTAAATGTTCGACTTTATCTTGTAGATAAAGGCTTTGAAGAGGGGGTATAATGGCAATATGTATTATGGGACTGTTCAAGATTATAGTAGTTTATTTCAAATTCGCTCATTCACAGCCAAGCTGGTCGTTATTGAAGTTTTTTGCTTCTACTTTGCCTTCACCTCCTTACTTCGTCACTCAGATATATGCAAGGTACATAATATTCCAAATACTTGGGATTCCTAGTCGGCTGTCTTGTCAGTGTGTGGAAATGCTTCCGACTTCAAGTGAATGACTTTTCGGGCAATTCAGCGACTTTTTTAGTGTTTATGGAAAGTGCGACTAGGAAGTAGTGACGTCGATGCGAGTCGAAGTAGGGAGGAGATAAACTGTTGGAAGGGACATTGTTTGTCTGATTTCGTTACTAAAAACGTCTTTATACTTTACTTGGGATGTCTGAGCTATAGTTAGTAAAGGCTCAGATCATCTTCAAGAATTTGGGTTCGACCCTGGCGGCAGTGTCTTCTTTTTTGGCTTGGCTGTTGATAACTTCTGGTGGTAAGTGGAATGAGCATTTACTCATATTGTTGTTATGCTTAAGGCCCATGATCCATTATCCTAAATTTAGGTCGTGCTTCCCCTTCGTTAATTAAGTAAAGCTCTATATTTTTAACTAGCGAATTTCCTTCTACAAATTCCTAAAACTTTATGTCTCTCTCTCAAAAAGGACCTAAGGTCAAGAATATATATATATATATATATATATATATATATATATATATATATATATATATATATATAT
>JAGDQP010015636.1:24815-42250 GCA_022664845.1 Lepisma saccharinum
TATATATATATATATATATATATATATATATATATATATATATATATGTGTGTGTGTGTGTGTGTGTGTGTGTGTATGTGTGTGTGTGAGAGAGAGAGAGATTGTGACTTCCAGCGTATTTCATTGAATCAGATCTTTTTTCGAAAGTAGAAAAGAGAAAAAGGTAATAATATTCCTTTAAAATTAAAATAAAAAATTCTGAGGCTTGTGGGTTTCGATCCAAGGGCCAGTAGTACACTGGTCAGATGATCTCGCGACTTATCTACTTAAAAAAAAAGTGAAACGCACCCTAACCGAATGCGCCACCCAACTGATTTAATTCTTACAACTCTTGCAACTCTTCCAACTGATTTT
Source organism: Lepisma saccharinum (assembly GCA_022664845.1). Lineage (NCBI taxonomy): Eukaryota > Metazoa > Arthropoda > Insecta > Zygentoma > Lepismatidae > Lepisma > Lepisma saccharinum. Next base: position 25,170 of record JAGDQP010015636.1, read on the forward strand.
TCCTAAATACGGACAACACAGTTAAAATCACATCCATTCCCGAGGCGGGATTCGAACCCACGATCCTTGACTAGACAAACTAGCGCGCTAGACCGTTCGGCCACCTGGATCGGCACGAAGGCAGTTAGTGATTATGGCTTTCCGAGTGATGTTTATAGCTAGGATTTTAATGCGAAGGTTAATCACTAACATGTTGATTTTACTACGAGAAATGTCTCGTAAAAAGGAGAGATACGTTTGCTACAATGTAAAGATGTATACACAACTTAATTTCTCTTTCCGCAAATGCAATCCTTGGTCCACCAGTGAACTGTTTACTGTTCACAGTGTAAAAGCTATATAAACACTCAAAATGGCGGGACGTTCAATGACTAGCAAGTAACATTACTCCTGTTATTGGATTATATAATATCCATCCAGAAAAGTACGAAACCTCAAAATTGTAAGTTTAGCTTACACTTCGATCAGAAAATGACCGAATTTTAAGCGTAAAATAAGTTGAACGTTCACCGACAAAAACCTTTGGCCAGTTTCAAGCCATTTTCAGTTAACGTTAAGCTATTACAAAGAAAATGTTAAACTTTAAAATGGAGTTAAGGTTTCAATCTTTCCACTGAAGGGTTTACACTATATCCACATTTAAGAGTAAATACAACAAAACGCCAATTTTCGAATTTTATTTCTCCATAAAGCGGAGTAACTTTCATCCATCTTGTGTTTCCACATTTTACAGTGTAGGAATAATAATAATAATAATAATAATAATTATTATTATTATTATTATTATTATTATTATTATTATTATTATTATTATTATTATTGTCGTTGTTGTTGCAGTGAAACGTCCGATAACTGACAGTTTTATATTCCCTGGAGAACAGCATTGAATATTATGGAAGTAAACTGTGTCAATAGTGTACTATATATAAAAAGAACACTGACGGCTTGATAATGTTGTCTTTTATAGCAAAAAGCTCTCTATAGCGGACGTCTGGAAAATTGTCTGCATACAATGTTTTTTCAGATGTAAGTAATTGTCCTATCAGGAGGATAAATTATGACTTTATTTTCAATACCCCTCAAATACAATTATTAAATATCTTCAGAAACAATATTTTTACAAAGTGCCTAAATGAATTCACAAGCCCCGAAGCAAGTTACAAGTTCTGGCAAAGTAGGCGGATGTTCTTTTCACGAATAACTTGACCTGGCTCCCAACTAAGAAGAGCCCACATACAAACAATGTGGAGTAAAAAGTTAACAGCACTTGTGCGTATGCATGCCGGTAACGGCGGGCTCCGTCCTCGCCCCCAGCTCAATTCGGACGCACCATGTCCCTGGTTCGCTGCGCTCGGTGTGCATCCTGCCCTGGCGGGGTGATAAACTTCCTAGCTTTTAGTTGCTTTTAGTAGCATGTTAGTAGAGCATTTTGGTGGAGTATCGCTATCGTGCTGGACTTCTAATTTGAAAACCTGGGTTCAATTCCCACCAGCTAGTTTCTTTTTCACATAGACTAAAGCATTCAAACATAGACTAAAATTCATCTCCGTTGTGGAGAACTTACGAAGCATCACTGGTCAGAATCCGAGTAAACAGTATGTGTGCTGTTTAGTATAATGATAATAAACTTTTCATGTTTTTCATTGGTCTTTCTCTCGTCCTCTCTTTCTTGATGTATTGTTATCGTGTCTTTGCTGCGTCTTTCTCTTTTTCTTCTCTCTGTCTACTTATCTTTATTTTTTTCCAACCTTACACACACACTCTCTGTCTTTGTGCGTGCTCCACAACTAAATCCGGGCCATTTTCGATGACCCAGTTATAGGACCTGACCCAAGCATAAGTAACTCGGTAACCCGATTGACCCGGTCTAGATAATCTATTTAATATGGTCCGCGTCGTATTTTTTGTGTTCTTGGGGTAACATCTCCGATCCTGGTCACCCCTGAAACAAACACTGTTCAAACGCAATGAAATAATTAAAATATCTCCTTCATCCCCCGGGTTATCAAATCTAAATCGAATCAGCGGGTCAGAAAGGGTTCGAATCTTACACCCGACGACACAGTACAAAATCTGACCAGAATACCTCGAGAGTCAGTGACCCGTTTCAGCTCTGCCGTATTCATTCCATCTGTGCGAATTGTTATAAACACTAGTTTATTGGTATTGCAATTATTAGAATGTTATATTAGCAATAGGTGAAATATACAGTGGCATATCCAGAACAGATACATTTTAAGAGATGAGTAGAAAATGGCAAAGTATTTTGGCTATTTCAAGAGAAGAATTATTTTTATATTAGTTTGGCACCAAATTCGTTGCCATCTTATAATTTATCAACATACTATTACATGCGTTTCTTTTTTTTCACGTTTACAATGTGGAACATGCAAGGTTTACTATGCCTAAAGGAACATGTTAATTTTGCTTTTGAACATTTGTAACTTTTCATTTTGATACAGTTTGGAATTCTAATCTTGGCTCTTTCTGATAGATATCAAGCAGAAAAATTATCTTTCTCACATTTTCTTTTTATGTTCAATTTGCCTTAGTAGTCTGGAATGGAAAGTATGACTCACGGTATCTATTCGGTTTGTTGCAATCAGTGATTCTGTCAGACCCCGGCCCCTGTGGGGTGTCATCCCCAAATCCTCGAGACTACCGCCTACTTTAACATTTTTTCGCGGTCCTAATTTGAAAGAAACATTGCAAAGCAACCTACATTCTCCCAATTTTGAGTTTACACCCCCGAAACTGAAAATCCTGGCGGAATCTCTGATTACAATGTTTTTCGAATCAGTACGTTCAAAGAGTCGCACCGAACTTACAACCAAACCACGCCCAAACAAAGCATGTGTGTTGCACTTTCGACATTATCCTAGATGTGTTTCAAAGCTCTGGAGTTTCACTGGAAACCAGGAGTATTTAATCTTACCACCAAGTTTGGTCTCCATTTTGAAATTGACTTAATGGATTTTTGAGGCACTCTTTATATATTCGAATAGCCCTGAGAAAATATAAAATCCAAAATTCGCTTCCATCTTCCTGTTAGATTTGTGGGAACCGAACTTTATTCTGTGGGAACTAACTTAATCTTTCTTACAAGGTTTAAATTCCATATTTTTATCTGTACTCCCTCTTCTTCTTCTCTCCCCTTTTTTCTCTCTCTCTTTCTCTCATTTCTCTGCCTCTGTCTAACAGATAACTATCGGTTTCAATGTTTTATTGTATGTTTCAATTTCCCCCTCCATCAACTTATGTATATTGATTCGTCTCGCTTTTATTCTTTCATTTTCTCGATACTAATTCATGCCTAGTTTCAAAAAAAACTGCTCATAATGTTTGTTGACTTTAGTATGGGCGAGACGAAGGAAGGAGAAAGAGGGACTTTGTTTACCAGACACGATTATGGGACAAGAAGGTGCCATTTGGGTTGTCTAGCTGCACGGCGCTCGCTGTCGCAATTTCTTTTATACGAAGTGTACAATGGGAACAAAGAGAACATCTAAAAAAAAAATGTGGTGGCGGACAACCTGACGTCAATTTACCTTGCCAAAAACTTTCTTAAAGCTTTCTCCGGTTAAGCAATGTTAGATCGTTAGTGCACGTTAGAACTCGTACTAACTACCCAAAGTTAGTGCTCTAATATGACCCGAGAGTGAAGTAAAAAGTGCATAGGCACTCAACTTGATGTCAATTTTACCACCACCGTAGTCCCAGTAAGGTTCTCCAGACTAAAATCGTATATCCTAGTTAGTGCCCGTTAGTGCACATGACACTAGTATCCGTGCTCCATTCTTAAGCGAGAATTAGGAGAAATCTATGGGTGGGACCAACTTTACAACAATTTTGAATCATTTATAAAGAATCTTTGGACCCATACGGGCCTAAATATATGAGGTCGGTATGCATCTTCAGTGCACATTCGTACAGGCTACATTAATAAGCGACTTTGAGGGAAAGGTCTGGGTGGGACCAACTTGAGGTCAAGCTGGCCTCACACACAAAAAAATTGTTTCAATCCTGACCCAAATATATTGAATCATTAGTGTATCACTAGCGCACATTAATGTTCTATTCTGAAGCAAGGTATAGTAAATAAATTTAGAATAGGGTCCACAAAAATTTTAGAAGATATATGTGGCCCCAAATATATAAATATAACGTTAGTGTTCTATTTTTAAGCGAGATATAGAGATAATCTGTGAATTGAGACAGCTTTGCACAAAGACATTTTAGATTTATACGGACCCATTCTCATGTTATGTTTACAGAACTGTTCGTTCACGTGGCAGTAACGTTAGTGCTCCAATTCTAAGCGAGACATAGAAAGCAATTGTGATTTGAACAACTTGGGGTCAATATAACCCATTTTACAAAGGTACTTGAGACTTATCCGGACCCTAACATATTGGTTAGTAAGTGTATGTTAGTGCATATGACACTACTGTTTAGACTCAATTCTTGGATGAAATAAAGTGAATAAATAAGTATGGAAAATTACATATTTACATCTTTTAACTAAGCTAGCCCAGACCTATTGAATCGATTGCGCATTGTTAGTGTATATCATATTTACGTAAGTACTTCATTCTTAAGCCAGTTACAATGAATGAAATATGAGTACTGTTAAATTTAATTTACCCCACCCACAGAGATTTTACTCATGCTAAACCAAATATATGTCTTCGTAAGGGCCTCGTTAGTGTATTGTAGTGCACATTACACTAAGGTTAGTTCTCGATTTTTCAGGGAAATATGAAGATAAAATTGTCAATGAGGCCTCACCAATGAAAATATTTTGTCGCCTTCACACCCAATAATATTGGATTACTAGTTCATCATTAGTGCACGTTTGTGCTTATGACATTAATGATCGCCCGTGAACGCTCTCACTTGAAGCATTAACGACGAAATTAGTGTCAATGATTAGTGCAGCGTTAGTGCTTCCTATTGCCAAATACAAACGTTAGTGCTTCATTGATGCAGGTGCTAGAAGCAAGAAAGATTGGATGCCAACTTTACGCTAGTCTCACACTTCAAGAACTAACAATAAAATTAGTACTAATGCTTAGTTTATCGTTAGTGCTTCTGAATGCACGACTCCCAATTTTTAGAGCAATTGCTAGCGTCAAAATCATGTAACTAGATTCACTTTCAAGTTCATTCACGAGTTCGTAACATTAACTTGATATACTAACGATATAATTTGTGCGAATCATTAGTGCATTGTTAGTGCAAACAATAAAATAATATTTTCGTTAGTGATTCATTAGGGTAGATACTAGAAGCTAAAAACCGTTGAAAAATCGATGTCACCGTAGCCCCGCCAATTCAAGAACTAACGGTAATTTAGTGCCAACGCAGAGCCATTTCAAATATTTCCACAAAGTATCTACTATTATCTCCCCACTCTCTGTCCATGTAGCTGGAATTAGTGAAAGTTGGTTGAAACCGTCCCTTCAGAATTCCTTGGTTCATATTGAAAACTACTCTTTCTTGAGGGAAAAGGGGAGGTGGAATCGCAGTTTACTTGAGAAGTGACGTTAGCGTAAAAATACTAGACCGGTCTCCAAACATGTATTCTGCCTCTGCCGAGTACCTGATGCTCGAACTTACAATTCAATATACACAGGTGTGTTTAGCATGTGTGTACAAACCACCAGACACAAAATTTAATAATTTTGAAGACACTATCTCAAAATTTTTCCCGTATTTTAATAATTTAATAATTATGGGAGATGTAAATTACCATCTGTTGTCATCTAAAGGCAATGAGTTATAATTTAAAAACATTGTGTAGTATTTAAATCTCTCGTTCTGTCCACTCGAAACCACTCACAAAACTTGTACAAGTAAATCCTGGATTGACCATATGCTTGTATCAGATATATTAAAAGTCAGGAATGTAGGACAATTCCAGTGTCAGGTATAAGTAAATATGACTATTTACATTTAACGTATTCCGTAAAACCTGATAAATATGAACCACGAATAATAAAAAGAAGGGATATAAAACAAATAAACGAAAACGCCTTATTTGCAGGTCTAAATTCATTGCCGTGGTATCTAATTTACTGTGACCCATCCCGGTAGATCAAAAAGTAGATCTCTTGAACTCTTTCATGCATCATATGTACAACAAACATTTCCCATCGAAAGCCAAGAGTGCGTAAGCATTCCAACTCATGGATTAACGATAACATTCTATCTTATATTACGTTGCGGGATTCAGCGTACAGAAGCTATAGGAGAGCAGTGAAACACGATCTCAACAAATCCCATGAAAAAGCAGGCAGAGTATCGTAAGTTGAGAAACCGCTGTAATCAAGAAATTCGAAAAGCTAAAATAGAATTCACCGAATGACTCATCAACCAGACATCGCAGTCAAGAGAGCTCTGGTATAAGCTTAAACCTTTGGGAATCGATGCTGAAACCAAAAGCCTTCTTTTACCTCAAATACCATTAAACACCATCAACGAACCGTTGTGCTACATGTCGAAACTAGACACTATATACAAAATGAAATTATTACAGGCTACCCAAACATCACAACTCCAAAAATATTATTTTAATATGCACCAAGTCACCGGATGTAATAAAAGCAATACAAATAATCAAATCATCTGAAGTTGGAGCCGATGAATTATCCACTTTACTTATCAAAAAATACTTTCCTGTGTAGTAGATGTTATTGTGCATATATTCAATAACTCTATCACATATGGAGAATTTCAATCGGTCTGGATCAACAAACATTTAACCTGGACAGAACATGTGAACAACCTTTTCAGAGAAACGATGGCACATTACACACTCTACACCGCTTAAAAAATTTCCTTCCCGAAACCATCAAAGCCACATTACTGCAATCCCTTGTAATATCAAAAGTGGATTACTGTGACGCTGCTTACATCGACATTACTGAAGACCTAACAAAACGCTTACAGCGCATACATAATGTTTATGTCCGCTTCGTCTTTAACGCAAAGTACTTCGACAATTCTTTTCAATATTGTAATAAATTAAGATGGTTTGATCTTCGGACGAGACGCCGTCAACATGCTCTAAATTTTCTGTATAAATTTCTCACAACGAAAAACCGTCATATTTGTCATCCAAGTTCAAATTTGTCAGTAACACTCATTCTTTAAACACCCGCTCTAAAGAGAACATGGTACTCTCAGTGCAAAAACATAAATCAGAGTACTACTCAAAATCTTTCACTGTGTGTACTACCAGAGCTTGGAACGAAATTCCTTAACACATTAGGGACTCAGATTCTCTATTATCATTTAGACGAAAACTTAAAAACTTTTTATCCCAGCGACAATTCTCTCTGACTCACTAGACACACAAATGTACAGATCAATCACGTAACTATGTTATACAATATTATTATTGATATTATTTTCTCTCGAGTTAGTTTAGGTAGTATTTTTTTCTTAGTTATCTCTTTAATATCAATATATATATATATATATATATATATATATATATATATATATATATATATATATATTTCTTTACTTTTAGTTGTAATTGATAATGTATGATTTTAGTGTTTATTCTTTGCTTTGCAGTATTCAATTTTTCATCTTGTAGTGTTCAATTATTCATATTATGTAAATTCAAATGGTTGAGTGGAAGAAAAGGTTATGCCTTAACTCTGCCATTTAAAAGAAGAATAAATGAAATGAAATGAAATAATTTATTACCTTCCCCGTATGAAAGTAGGCAAGTTTAATTTCTTTTGTATTGACAACCTGTATTTTGTTTTCCTGTTACATGAGTATTTATGCTTAATTGATATTACTATTGAATTCGGGCCTGGTCTGCTTGAGGGAGGGAGAAAGACACGATCATGGGAAAAGAAGGTGCCATTTGGGTTGTCTAGCTGCACGGCGTTCGCTGTCGCATTTTTTTTATGCGAAGTGTACCACTAACGTTAGCGTCACGTTCACTAACATGCACTAACGATGCATTAACTATGCCCTAGCTATCTCAGACATGTAGGTCCGCATGGATCTAAAAATTCTTTCTGGGTGAGGCAAAATTTATGTCAAGTTGCTCCCGCCCATATATATTTATGCTGATTTTAGCTTCAGGATGGAGCACTAATGTTAGTGTCATGTGCACTAAGAAGAACTAACGATGCACTAACGAAGCCACATGGTTTAACCCACGAAAGCTTTTCGAAGGTGTATGAGGAGCCAACTTGACGGCAAGTTTTTATATTATACAATTGTTAGCCTCTACAATTGTTATATTATAAAGAAAACCAAAGCACACCTGTATAAAATTAAATTTTCTTTTAAGAAATATAGAAAAGAAAGAGTCATATATTTAGTTTTCCACACACTTTTAGGTGATTAGGAATTCAGCTTCTCTATGTCTGGCTTGTATTTACTGAGATCCAGGAAGCCGCAAATGGAGACAACTAAGTGCCTGAAAATGACTTGCCAATTTTAGACTCGAATTCATAACCTCTATGCAGTTTCAGATCATGAGGGAATACAATAACTCATCTTTGTCTGGCCTTTAATTTATGAGAGGTTGACAAATTGCGAATAATAAACTCTTGAAAAGGACCTTCCATGTTTAAAGTTAATGCAATACCTTTCCACGTATTGCCGGCCGGGTGGTCGAGCGGTCTGCTGCGGTAGGCTATCGACTCAACGGTCCCGGGTTCGAGTCCCGGCAGGGGCATGGGTGTGGATTTTAACACTTAACAGCTAAAGGCAAATCGTGACGGACGGAAGTCCAAAGTTACTAAACTGACCCATATAAAAATAAAGTTTACCAAAAGTTTTTGCTTCCACGTATTCTAACGCCATGATAAAACCATCGTTGTATCGATCATCTCTGTCTGATTTGTAGTTACTGAAATTTATGGAGAAAGTCATATGTACATGAAGAATACTAAGTGATATAAAATTACTTCCCAGAGTTAGACTGAGAGTTATAGTTTCCGCTGTGTTTTAAAATATGAGGATTCTAACGTCTTTTGGCAAATTTCAACGCGAATTGTGGCTAATGAAGTTTAAAGGGACAGACAAATATAGAGATGGAAAATACAAAGCGAATAAAAATGACATACCTACTTTAGAGTCACAAATCATATCCAATTTCAGACAATGACGTATCCAGCCGTGTATGGATTATCTCTGTGTGCCTTGTAGTTACTCAGACCTAGAGGAGTGTACTAACAGACCACATGAAAATACATGACCGCAATTGATAAAAATGAGGAAATGAAAATTACCTGCCTTGAATTTTGAACTTTATTGATGAATTTTATGCATCTAAGGCTCAGGCAGGAAACTCCTTCTGTCACAAATTCAATTTCACATCTTCCCTCACTCTTTCAGACCATTATAAATACAACTATGTGTAGCTTCTTTGCGACAGTTTATGAGATCTAGGGAAGAGACAGTCATGATAGACTGCAGGTCTTCTCTCACTCTCTGACGTTGATACGGAGGCACTAAAACGTTAGGAAGTTTATATTACCCCCTTACAATTGAAACCACCCCACCACGGCGCCGGACAGTGACTGCACAAGAGCCAAAACAAAGGTACCGGTCACACACGCGAAACGCATAACAAACGGGGGTAATTCTCCCAACGAGGGAAAATTAAAATATAAACCAAATCGAACTAAAAATTAGAAGTCAGAACTGGATCTGTGTATCTTTTTTTAATAGAATGTTTTACCCTAAAATTAATACTAGCTTGCAACAATATGTTGTTTGTCTGGTTGCAGAACACTTTAGGATTAGGTCTCGAAACATTAATTTGAAGAAGAAAAATCGGAACACCGAAATATCTCGAAACAAATAATATAAAAGAACATATTAAAGACATACTTTTCTTAAACAATTCGTACGGAAAAGTAATAAATAATTTTGTTAATGCAGGACTAAAAGTAAATGCATGGGGAGTGCCAATTCCAACATTTATAAAGTGACTGTATATGAGAGCTCGTCCCCAAGCTTTTCTTTTTAATAATGCATAAGCAAAATTATTTTTTAATTTATAGTACGAACTGTTTAAGAATATTGTGTTTAAAATGTGTTAGTATTATTTGTTTTCATTAAGCTTTTTCTTATGGTATTTCGTAAATAATGTAATGGTCACAGATGGTAAATATCAATCATTTTGTGCGTGTCCTCTCCATACACACATTCCTAAGACTCACATAAAGAATTCCTAAATATGACAATAATTCATTTGATTCCAGATGAACAGGAAACGTAACTTTCGTGCTTACTCTGTTGTTGATTTATTGTTTCCATTCATAATATTCATGTATCCTTGGTTTGAGCTGAGAAAGTTTCGCGATGATTATTTAAGCTCAAACCAATTGAAACGCAAGCTCGGCTCCACTAGTAACTGTCTCTGATAAAATCATCTATACGTTGCCGGCTTTGCTAGTCCAACACAAGACGTTCCGAATGTCTAGTGATCACTTTTCCCACTGAGCTACTGCAATTCGATTTGTCAGTTTGTTGTATTATACATTTGTACTTCCAACGGAGAAGTATGTTTGAAAAACGTGTAGAAAATATTACAGTTCTTGTAATTTGTTTACTTTAATACTTCCAATATATCTTAAAAGTATGCAGTACTACTTGTACCTTGCCCATAAGAGTTTATGTCTCCTCATGTAACTTGTCAAGGCTCTTAACTATGTGTGACATTCCTATCTAGAAATACGTAGGCCTACAATCAATATTGATTTCGAAAAATATTTCAAAAGATAGTATTGAAGACACTATTCTTTAAGAAAATCCCAAACATTAGTCAGTTACAAACAAGCGAATAAATAAGAGAAAACATTTTGAAATTACTGGACATTATTAACTCAAATTTATCTGTTTCATTAAATACTTTCTATCACACTACGTGTTACCTGGAACAAAGTAAAACCTGACAGTTGATTTTCTTCAAAATGTTCCATAAAATGCTAATATCTCACTGCTTTTGCTGTCAAGAAATGCAAAGAACACGTGATCCATCTATCAAGTGAGGCTCTAAACTAAAAAGTCAGACATAACGAGTTATAGTGTATTAAGAAAAGAAGCCACGCATTTTCATCTAGAACTATTTCGGAGTAATTAAAAGAAACAGAATAGGAAAATTTTCACTAGCTCTTACTGACATAAATACATGAAGCAAAATATACAGGGTAAGTCAAAATGATGGACCCGATTTCATAAATTTATTTTGTGAAATATAATGAACATATCTTAATGTGAGCTACGCGCAAGGAAAGGCAAAAGTTCAAAGTTTAGTTGAGTTTAGTTTATGTCCCGCGTGGTTGCATTGTCTACCGCTACGCGGCGCTGGAAGCAGTTAACGAAAATGGCGCTGACTGGAGATCAGAAATCGTTCTGTGTGCTGGATTACCATGTAAACAACTCTGTGATGAGTGTTCAACGGCATTTCCGTACCAAGTATGGCAGAGACCCACCTACTGGAAAAAACATTCGTACGTGGTATGAAAAATGCAGAGATACGGGCTGCATCTGTAAGCAAAAATCGACTGGCCGTCCTTCAGCTGAGTAAGAGACAGTGGAACGTGTTCGCGCCAGTTTTGTGCGGAGTCCACAGAAGTCTACCTACCGGGCAGCGAGGGAACTTGAAATGCCACAGAAAACTGTATGGCGAATTCTGCGGAAACGTTTACAAATGAAATCCTATCGCTTGCAACTGCTACAAGCCTTAAGAGACACTGATTATGCTGCTCGAGCGTCTTTCTGTGCTGATTTTCTCACGTTAATGGAAGAGGATGGGTTCGCCGAAAGGTTACGTTACAGTGATGAAGCGGTGTTTCACCTTTCTGGGGATGTGAATAGACACAACGTAAGGATCTGGGGAACTGATAATAACCACGCAGTTGTGGAACACCAACGCGATTCACCCAAGGTGAATGTGTTTTGTGCCATTTCCCCTAAAAAGATTTATGGGCCCTTTTTCTTCCTTGAACCTACTGTGACAGGACATGTTTTTTCTTGATATGCTGCAACAATGGCTCCTTCCACAGCTCGAAGAGGATAGTGCAGATTTCATTCTTCAATTGGATGGTGCCCCTCCGCATTACCATGGCAGCGTTCGGGATCATCTCAATGAGGCATTGCCACAGCGCTGGATAGGCCGTGCATCTCAGGAGGATCGAGTTCTCATTGGTTGGCCACCTCGTTCCCCCGATCTGGCACCGTGTGATTTCTTTTTATGGGGTTTCATAAAGGATCGTGTTTACGTACCACCACTTCCAACAACATTGGTTGACCTTCGCGCCCGCATCACAGCAGCCATTGCAGAGATTGACCGTGACACACTACACAAGGTTTGGCAGGAGATAGACTATCGGCTTGATGTGTGTCGTGTTACGCGAGGTGCTCACATAGAGCACTTGTGATGTGACTGAAAAAAACTTTGAGAGTTACCCTTCTTACCACATGTATTACATTCAGATATGTTCATTATATTTCACAAAATAAATTTATGAAATCGGGTACATCATTTTGACTTACCCTGTATACAGAACAGATATATGGGCCTTTAAACTGACACCAAAATGTGCATCTTACCTCACACATCAGTGAAAGATACACATTCATTTTGTGGAGGATAACATAATACATTATATAATTAACATACAGGGTGGTGCATTTAAAAAAAATAGAATAGTTTGTTTGAAAAATCCCGAAACACGTCAACTGTGGTATCAAGGGGAACGAAATATTGTGGCAATTTTAAGTGTAATGCCCCATACTTCGCGATCTAGTGGCAAAGGTTTGAAAGCTACTTCGATTATACTTACAAAAATGGTTTTCTTTTTGAATTGGACTGAATACTTTGGGAGAAATCGCGTTGGAAACTTTTACTTATTATACACAGCTTTTTATCCAAAAATGTAATATTTAACCCTATTAAACCTTACAAATACCCTCAACAATTCATCGAACATCAGACGAGGACTGATGGGAATATTATTGAGATAAATTTGAATAAATTGAACCATCCTGCGCGGTCTAGTGGCAAAACCTTCAATTTTATTAAATTGCAACATCGGTCGAGTTACACATCATTTGAAAGCTACGTTCATTTTGTTTACGAAAATGTTATTTTTTTTAATTTTGCGGAGTACATCGGAAAATTTTGCGTTTCGAACGTTCATTAAGTATACATACGAAAATCTCAACAGAAGAAAGATTTTATCCTATTAAACATTCTGATTACAATAAACTACCCATTATACCGTTGGAGTGACTGTATTTACCCGAGTTGTGATTAACATGAAGTCTGTTGCCCCATTTCCTGATGTCTAGTGGCAAAAACTTCAAGTTTCTTACATAGTATGCGTGAAGTGACATCGTTTTAAAGAGCTGTTGAATCTTTGACAAAAATGAAATTTGTTTGAAACGTCAGTAAGAAGTCTATGAGATATTGCGGTTTGACCATACGGACACTGGAAACAGTAAACTCGTTATCATACTAGTGTGTCCCAGTACACATTGGTATGGTGTTTTCCGTTTGTCACTACAGATTATCAAACAAGTTATTGTAAAAAGGATTTGTTTGTACTGAATATAAATCTGAAATAAGATAACTTGATAAACTAGAAATCAAGAAAGTTATAAAGTTCTGTGAATGCTTTCTAATAAATCTACTTGGAAATTGTTAAATACTGAAAACAGTACTAAACTGAGTAGGATCGTACTTTATTAAAGGACAAGCTACCCTTGCACCAGAATCCACACGTGTACCGTTGTAAGAATCCTCTTCAGTTAAAGACGCAAGATATTTGATTGTAAAGGCAACTTTATTCTATGACGGCCTGTATCTCTATAGCCGTTTATTTACGGTCAGAATTTCATAATATAAGATACCTAGATCAATTGGAATATACCTATCCAGATATACGTGTCCGTTCCCAACATGTGGACACTTTCGTTTAGTGAACTTTGGAATTAAACGATCTGTATCACTAACGATTATTAAATTTATAGAATGCATACGTTCAAATCGCCATAACACGCAAAGTATTCATTGACTTTCTACACAAAACATACTTTTCTAAAAAGAATCAAAGACATTTTCAAATTATGTGTCATTAGACCCACGTTACAAGTAAGAGATTTCAAGGTTTTGCCACTAGACCTCAGGAAATGGGGTAACACACTTCACGTTGATCACAACGCAGCTAAATGTAGTCGTTTCAACGGTATAATGGGTAGTTTATTGTATTTACAATGTTTAATAGGATACAATCTTTCTTCTGTTGACATTTTCGTGTGTATATTTAATAAACGGTCGAAACGCAAATTCTTCCGAAGTATTCGGCTAAATTAAAAAAAATAACATTTTCGTAAACAAAATGAACTTAGCTTCCAAATGATGTGCAACTCGACCGATGTTGTAATTTAATAAAATTAAAGCCTTTGCCACTAGACCACGGAATATGGGGCAGGACACTTAAAATTGTCACAATATTTCATCCCCATAGAAACCAAAGTTGACGTGTTTCGGAATTTTTCATACAAACCATTCTGTTACGAGATAAAGGGGGTGGCAACTTTTAAATGCACCACCCTATATAAGACCATAATAATGAAACTTGAAACATAAACTTCATGAAAATGGTATCTATAAGATTACTAAAATGTATGAACCAATATAAAAGTATTTCTACTACTTCAGAAAATATCTGTTACAATGTCATCAAAGTGACGACATCTGTTTGAAATAGTAGGTTTCTCTCCCTCATGAAAATGACTGATACATCAATTTAATGCTGAAATTACTTTATGTTTTGAGTGAAATAAGAAAATAGATCTTCAAAATACGGCATATATTCCATTGAACATGAACCGAACGGTCATAGCTTGCTAGGCTTCACGTTTGAAGGGTCATGGGTTCTATTCCCAGAAAGGCTACCTAGACTGAGGTTTATCCAGGTTTTCCTTAAAAACACAAGGTTAATGCTGGGATGGTGCTTCGAAAATAGGATCTGGTGGAGTCCTTTCTTACATCACCACTCAGATTCTGACTTGATCCAGAGTTACCTGAAGGCTATAAATGATATCAAATTGTGTAGAACACGTACGGAAGCTAACAATTAGTACCTTGTATGACTACATTTTATTAAAAAATAAGAGTTCAAAAATGACTGTGCAATCAGAAAACAATTAATTAAAACAGTATTTTAATGACATGCATCGTTTGGTGGTAACCATCTTTCTCCAACCTTTGGGGTAAGACACCGCTTCATTTCTTTCCTACCACACGCATAGCGTCTTTGTGGTACTGTCTAAGCACGTACTTTCGAATCACAATTACCCAACTGAAGTGCATTTGCTCATTTGTCATGGAGTTTCGCCTCCTCTGTCATCATAAACTGCTTATTGACAACAAAACATTTAACAGGAAATTATTCTTTATGAACTGTCCAATAACTCCTAATTGTTATTGGTTTAAGTATTTGAATATCAAGAATGAATAGGAAAATTATTCGACAGTTCAATTTCTTGACTATTATTGATCAGACTTAAATTAGCATGTTTCTATTAAAGAACAGAAGTAATAATGTTGGGCTTCAGAGATAACGAATCCAATTATTTACCAGGGTATATTAAATGCAGTATCGTGTCGAAATAAGACAAATAATTAGCATGTAATAGCGTGAACTCGATCAGAATGTTCTTATTGTTAACTGACGTTTATTTATGTATCACATTTTCGTTACTTTAATTGCTATATGAGGATTGTGTATGTAATGAATATCACATTGTTTGTAAATTAATAAACACCTGTGTATCACAGGTGCAAATCTTCATTTATTTGACGTTGTATTAACGATGATACTTTTAACTACATTAGGTTGCCAGCAGCAAATAGCATGGCAGTTGCAATCTGCTATTGGTGTTGTTTCTATGTGGCTGGCAGCTGATCATTCAGATTGAGCTTTTATCCGTGGGTTTCCCCTCCCAAACACAAGGTAAATGTCGGGATGGTACCTTCAACGTAGGTACTGGACGAGTTTTTCCATGATTCTTTCAATTGCCTTACCATGGCCAGTGGCATAGATGCCCAAATGCCACAAATAAATTAATATTCAAAGTGATTGGAGTCAGGTTGACGCGTCGGGGTGACATTTTGTCTGCTGTAGAGGACAGCATGTTTGGTAAGACTAGAAAGTTATATCACATTTTCAATATAGGCACGCAATGCCAGTGGTCGTTAAAACCTTATTAAGCTTAACGATGAAAACATATGATAAACACGTGTTGGTTTATAAAAGTTGGCTTATACGAACATGCGATACCAAAACTGATTATGATTATGTCAATAAATTGATTTTAATAAAAAAAGTAGGTCACATTATGTGGATAAACCTATTAACATGCCTCATTCTTCAAGTTGAAAGCATGTAAGGTAGGATAGCTTGATCTCCATTTTTTTAAAATTTTATATTGAGGGATCGACTATGTATTATTTTATGTAAATACTATTTATTTGCTAACATATTGTAAACAAATGAAATGAACAAGTAGAAATAGTTTCAAAAAGTTTTCACAGTTCTGGTTTGAGAAGGTAAAATAATACGCATATTTACTTTGCTACACAACTAGTCAATGGAAACCCAACTAAATGCGGTGCCGAATTAAGCAAAGGGGCGTCCTGATAAAAGAAACAGTTATTGTACAACACAGGCTTCCAGTTTCACATAAAACTTATTAGTATGTGGAACACTATGCATTCCAGTTTTAATATTTCGATAAAGTTTTGTTATAGTTTTGATTCGAAGATTAAAGCTTTGCGTGTCAGAAGATAAAAGTTCCATTTTTACGATATTGAGATCTTTTTGAAAGTATTACAACCAAAGAAAATGGATGAGCACCGCCCTGGAAAGGTCCTGTGGGCTATGAAACCCAGCCAATTTCAAATTATTGCGGGTTATGTAACAGTAGTGCGTAAATTTCTTATAGGCAGGGAAGGAAGGCAAGGAACTTTCTTATAGCCTAGTGGAGGCATTTCAGATAACATCTTAGGAAAGTTATTTTACCCTATG
>JAGDQP010015637.1:0-25538 GCA_022664845.1 Lepisma saccharinum
TCGGGAGGGCAAAACAGTTTTCATTTCTTTCCGTATACACTGTTGCTTTTGGACTAAGGGTGGGCGGAACCGGTTCTTAAGGTACCCGGTTCCAGAATCCGGGTACCGGTTTCCAAAAGTATCCGGGTAGTGAGGATCCGGATCCGATTGTCCATCTCTATTTTGGACAGTGTTTCTTTCAGGGGTGATCGACTCCCGGAGGTATGCAAATAACTTCTCTCGCGGAAAGGCTATTGTGAAAAACCGTGTAATTCTCACAAATGATAGTTCATTGATTCAAGCCACAAGAACAAGATCAGGTCAATATTGAGGCACCAGGTCAGTTTGGTCAGGCTCGGGTCACCTTCTGTATTTATCTAGTGCACAATCCGGCCAATTCAAAACTCCCTCATCGAAATTTAAACACAAGATAAAATTGAAAGTTTTTGTCCTTGAATTCTTTATGAACTTAATTTATGCATTCTGATGCAGAAATAGATGTGCATGGGAAATGGAATGTAAATTAGCCTGTATTATGAACAAGGTCAAGATCCAGTTTTAAAATCGTGCCAAAAATGAAAAGTTAAGATCTGTTTCCCTCTTGATTAAGCTTGACATTTTGTTTCGTGAGATTGAGAAATGTCAAGGAATGATTTCAGTAGGATAAGTCACACAGAGGATCATTCCTCCTTCGACATTCTTAATTGTTGTAGTCTCACAGGGTAATAATAACTAATTTGTTCTTCTTCCATTTGTTAAATGAAAGCGAAAAAGAAATTCTGAAGAAAGTAGCTCTCAGTTCATTCTCACTCTTATTTCGCAAAATTTTCAAAATGTAACTACTGAACCAATCTTTATAACACGTTACAATTTTAAACAGCGAAAAAAATGTTCGCTTGAGTGACGGTACTTTATTTCATTTTCACAGCAGAGAGTAGACATGCTAATTTTTCACATAAATAGAGCAACGATAATTCCACGAATGCAGTCTCGTGATTTTGAAGTAATTCAAACTGTCAGTTTTGTCATTTAGTTTCTTGGTCTTACCAAGCGTCCGTGGTCTGTTTACGGACGCGGACTTCGATCGTAACCATGCATTAAATTCCAATGAAGTTAGCTGCCTCCATCTTGTTCACTTACTTTCGCAGAAATGGGAAATCATCTCAATTAGTGGGGATTCCAGTCCCTAATAAACAGAAGAGTGATTCAAATGTGGTGTAAGTCGTGGGGATATTCTCAGTCGGTGGGGACTCCAGTCCCTAATTAACAAATAAAAAAACGATTAAAATATTGCGTAAGTTGTGGGAGTAACTTATTTTGTTTTCAGGGTTTAGGGAACGTACTTCTGACACACTATACTGTTCTCACTTAGTGGTTTCTTACGACTGGCAGTTTAGCCCAATCGGTAAGACTGGACTTCTGGTTGAACAATCCGTGTTCATATCTCGCGTGAGGTTTGTTTTTTTCGGTTCTTTTGCTCCCAGTATCTCTAAAAAGTGAACGATGGCTAGTTGTTATTAGCCAAGGTACTGGAAGCTTCCAGGCAGCCTAGGTTGCCTAGTTTTTTTCCAGGAATGTTGGAGGAAATCACAGTGTAAACTCAAGTTCGAGTTTTAAAACAATTAACTTTGTATCTGGCAATTATTGTATACTGGAGGAATTCTTCATGCATTTTTCTAAATGTGTAGTTTGTGGTTTTCATCATGATCCAAGAAAGGACAACACAGTAATATAAGTGCTGTATGCATCTGCAAACAGGATACAAAACCAGTTCCACCTTGATATTACACCAACGTGTGCATACATCAAATGCTTGCATGAAAATGATATGGATTAAAATGTTCTCTTGCAATTAAAACGCTCTGTAGAAGATATACATGAGAGTACAATTTTCTTGATCGTTAAATGTACATTACGAAGCGAACTATGATTTTCTGTTTCCTTAGATATCCTTTCGCTTGTTTTCGTGTATTATTTTTTGCTTTAGAATCCTGTTCGCATATTCGTGATTTTTACGACCTCCTCAACCATGAAAACAACGCCTTTCGCAGAAATGTTTCTGTTTCTTCGTAACAAGAAAGAAAACTCCGGCGTGCTTTTCCTTCTTGAATGTTAAGATTAATCAAGTATGTGACACGTTCAGTCCATTATAACAAATTGCCGTGATCCCTCTCAACGTTTCTTCCTTCATGAAGCGTGCATTGTTTTTACTGACTAATAATAGCGTTGAAAATTGCTTGGACTATTTTAGTGTCATTGCAAGCAATGCCTCTTCTGGGGATATTAAAATACCGGCTTGATTGTTGATGTTATAATAAAAAATTGTCTGTCTCAAGTTTTAGAAATTACAGATTCGTAGTATATTTATTGCATGTACACACTACACACTAAATCAAAAGGGGTGGAATATTTACTCTTCTGAGAGCGGAAGGAGGGACCACTCTTTAGGACGGAATTTTCAATCGAAAAGAGCGGTTTTCAACGAAACGCTCTCGCTTTGGATGGAAAATGTGATCTGTCTAGGTGGAATTCAAATGCTTTTGGATGTAATTTATTGTCCAAACTTGAAAAAAGCTTTTTCTCGTCTTTTTAGAGTGGTTGATTTTTCATGTTTTTAGAGTGATTCACAATGCATCATGGCTACTAGTCAAGTTTGTTCTCCGCCATTTGTTACTGCGAAGATTATCGAAAGACGAAGTTATACTGTGAAATTTATCGCGTTGCGTTTAGTTGACAATGACAACAGAAAACCTGAAAACTTTCCTCGGTGACAAAATTATACCAGAACACGTCAGGAGTGAGATATGTATGCCTACAAGAAATCTTCGAACGTTGTTCTCAAGTAGCTGACGAGACGAAATAAACTATTTCCAAGGCATACTTTCTCAGTTGGCTGGCTGAGGGTATAAGGCGTTGGATAGCTGGCCAGAATGTACCAGGTTCAAATCGCCACGAGATTAAGTTCCTTTTTTTTTACTCTTTTTCTTTTATAAGTACATTACTTTCTTTCGTAATACTTATGAATAAATGCTCGTTTTTGCATCTCTTTACATTTTCAACATTTTATTGCGCCATTTTCATGCGCAAGAGATGAAAACTTTATCTGAATAGATGGAAATTGAACTAAAAAATATCATTCCTACGTTCCCATCGAAATGAACCCCATCTTTTTTTCGAGCGGAAATTTATATTTTTTTCTCCGATGAAAATCCAGTCTAAAAGAGTGGTCTCTCTTTCCGCTCCTCCGAATTTGGTGTGTAGGAGGCGTAAACATGGTGGTGGTAACGGGGATAAAACCGAGGTCGTCTCAGTGATAGTCTGTTGAAGTAACTAAATGAGCTAAGAACAGCACACTAAATCCCTCAACTGAAATGACGGTACAGCGTTGGTTTCTTATGCAGAAGCTCGTTGGTTCAAACAAAGCGGTCGTCCATCCCGACAGGGTTTTACAGGACATTGTCTTAGACACACGAGGATAGTGCTAAAATGGTGACCAATTGCCTTTCCACGTCTCTCTCCTATCCTATCCCAGTCTGAGTCAAAGATGACTAAAAGCGGAAAATTCAGTTCAGGTAAATACTCACTGTTCTAGCTATATATTAGCGGAATTTAATGTAAAGACGGTAAGCCGAAGTGACATTCAAGTGATTGAAAGAATTTTGTAAGTTTTGTTAAATAAAGAAGAAAATAATCCTGTGGTCGTATGAAATAGTGAGAAAACAGTCATACAGTACCCACTATTTAAAGGTACAAAACGG
Source organism: Lepisma saccharinum (assembly GCA_022664845.1). Classification (NCBI taxonomy): domain Eukaryota; kingdom Metazoa; phylum Arthropoda; class Insecta; order Zygentoma; family Lepismatidae; genus Lepisma; species Lepisma saccharinum. The sequence continues at coordinate 3,738 of JAGDQP010015637.1, forward strand.
TTTGTACCCGTTAATTTAACAGGTACGTGGTACATAAGAGTTAGAAGGTACCACGTGGTGCATTCATATTTCATAGGTACAAAACCTCCTAATTTTAACGTCCCGGTCGCGCCAGTAATCCATACTATCGAAAGAGAGAAACGAGAGTGTAAAGATATATGACCGCACCTAACCACTAACCCATGATCACCTACTAAAAATGCAAGAAAGCAATTATTACGAATAAATCTGAACAAATAGAAATGTATTTTGAAAGAAGAAAAAAATCACTAAAGCCCCGCCGAGATTCGAACCCAGGTTCTTTCACTCAACAAGCCGACGTCTTGACCACTTAGCCACAGTCGAAGCTTGCAAACAGTGGTTTCTAAGTTGTATTTCCACCTCACGTGTGTTCCACTGCGCGTGCGCAGATGTCATTTGCGCGGGGTTTATTCCTTTTCAACGTTCTGTTCAGAAAATTGAGTTTCCATGGCAAAGCAATATAGTGTAAACAAAAACGAAACACGTGCACCAGTTGCACAAACTAACTAACGACTTCATCAGACACACTCTCCGATGGTCGATGTTTTCATGGGTACCATTCTCCTTCTATTAATATAATGGGTACCCTCTTGGCTACGACTTCACTGTACCCATAATACCTATCTTTTTTCACAGCTTCTGCTGTACCCATTAATTCACGGGTACATGTTGAATTTAAGACTTTTAGGCATCTAAGGCTCAGGCCGGGATAGGGGAGAGGAAAGGATTCGGGAAGGTGCCATCCCGGCATTTGCCTAGTGTGACTGAGGAAACACCCTGGGAAAATCTGTCAGGATGGTCTGTCGCTGGGATCGAACCCACGACCTCCCAAATGCTACGCCAACGCTCTACCACTTAGCTACGGCGGCTCGGTCATGGATACGTTGTGTACCTATAATTCTCGGCGGTACACTCAATTGACCTGTGGGTACAGAATGCCTGGTTTGTACCCACATTGAGAGACAGTGGCGAACGCAGGGTTGAGTTTCGAGGGGCGATTCTTTGTCTCCCAGTTCTTGGGAGGGGACACATTAATAGCAACAAAAACGATGGTAAAATATAAATACCTGCGCCCGTCACTGCCTCTGAAAACTAGGTACGATTCATCGGTAAGTTTTTGCAGTGTAGATCAAATTGTGAAGGGACAACTTCAAAAATAAAGTTTGAATGAATTACTAAAATTGTGTTGGATGGTTACTTTTGAAAAAGGATAGTAAATGATTTGTTGGTGTTTCGATTCACTGTTTAGGAAATGGCAATTATCACTATATTTAAACTTGATTTCCAAACAAAAGTTGGTTATAATACGAAATTGGTATTGATGCTTGGATTATTTGGTTCCAACTGGCACTGAAGGAAAGACAGCTTCACGTGGTGAAATAGAGATGACTCTTCTAATCTTCTTGAGGAAGAGAACGGAAGAATTGCAGCATAGTCTCTTTCAGGAAGTTCCCACAGTGGGAGTATTTTAAGAAAGAGAAATAGAAAATAACACATAGTTTGAGTATAGTTCTTTTAAGTGACAGTTAGTTCGTGGTACACACATGGGGGTGAGTGATCTTCCAAATCTATCAACCGGAAATTTCCTGCCTCAAATTCAGTTTTACTCCATAAACGTGTCCGTGACTTTTACACGGTCAGTACCAAGAATGCATAGTAGATTGAAAACCACAAGAGACACGCTTTTGTCGTTTTGCTTTGTGGGAAATCTGTAAATCAATCGTGCTTGTGATGGATGGACTGTGAACACTGAAACTAATGCTTTTATTCATTAACTTCGAGTACCTATGCTGGCAACCTTTGTTTTTGGTTCAACCAGTTATTCATTAAAAATGTGTATAATATTCCATTGCATAGTTTTTTTTTTTTAACCTATGAGGATTCCTGAGATACGAATAGTATAGTGCTATCTTTTTGGGCACATTTCTTTATAAACATACCTTTATCCTGTGTCCCAGGTAGAGGCTGGGTTTGCTCATCGCCTTCTGATCATAGACTTCCGGTTCGATTCCCAGTGGAAGCAGAAGTGGTTCATAACCATCTTAATATTGTAGGTTCCTTCTAAAGGGCACGATTTCTACGCAGTGATAGTCAATAGTAAAACCCCAATCGTTTCATTATGCCCAGTGACGTTCACATCATAAACATGCCTTACAGAACCCCGAACGTAATAATCTATCTGGAGGTAGTACTGGTTTGGAGTTTATCTTTGGTTTTATAGAGGTCTTCCTAGTCAACAACCCATCTATTGCGTGTTCATTTATAATCTATTGGTAGTGAAGAAAAGTATTAATTCAATATCTGATTGTCTGGTCAAACGTTTTATTGAATACTTGGGTACTATAAAGGAAGACTGATCTATGTCCGTTTTATTAACTTTTTAGGAAATGCACTTTTAAAGTGAAATGTGTAAGTCTGCTGCGGCGAAGGGAATTTTAAGGGTTACTCGGTTAAGAAGGGCACCAGATATAGATCTTTTCTCCACAATAAAAACCGTCATCTTGTAGCATATAAAACTATTTTTTAACAAAAAAAAGTGGACTTAGATCAGTTTTGCACTGTAGTGCCCATTTGTCGGATGATATGATACATTGTTTTTTTGTATCACCTTCGGTGATTGATCATCCTTCCGGGAAAACTCTAGTCTGAAATCAATACTGACTTACTGTAGGCGCGTCTATTCTATTTACTAGTATCGAATTGCTTCCAGAGGAAGTGTCATCGAGAAACAAGTTCTATTTCCTTGTTTTCCGTTTCCACCATATTTACGCACCTAGCACCGAATTGCTTGTTGTGGTACTTACTTAATATCCATGACTACTATCGTGAGCTTGAATTCTTGTGTAGCGGACGTTTAGACTTTCACTTATTCTGGATTCTTGTACAGTAACATTGGAGCTGATTCGACATGCATCATTGCCGAATACTTGTTTATAATAGTTAAGAAAACATTCGTTCCAGCTCACAGCGTTACATCTTAAGAGGATAAGCAAGCAATAGCGACAGTGTGTTTATTGAACGTAGTGTTAGAACTATGCAGAAGAAAGTTGATAGCCGTTATAAAAAATAGATTTTATGTCTCTACTTGAATCTAATATAATTTAATTATTCCTTTTCGTCGAACTAAAGTTGATAGTACTAATATGCAAGATGAGAAGGGTGATAAGACTGTTTACAGAAACAGTCCGGAACATATTCTAATCTCATCAACAGTCTAAAATTATAATAAATATATAACTATGTATAATTATTTTATCAGAAAAATATGACAAATATATTTATTGTACAAAGATGTAAAATGATTTTTATCATTAAAACCCAGATGTTAGGCAAAATATCAACGTTGAGACCTTATGCCCATAACTTAATTAAAATAAGCTGACAAGGCTAATTAGAACAACCACTCAGTAAGCGTAACAGTGTATCATTACTTTCATCAACACTATATGAGTTTTCTTAGCGTTGATTGGTGTTTTAACTGAAGAAGATGGTGATAGAATACAGAAATTGTTACGCTTACGGTGTTTTTTTTTTTATAATAAAGTATAATTTATAAACCTGGTTAGCTTATTTTAATTAACAAAATATCAAATCCTTAATGTTACAGAGTAAAAAGTCGACGTAGGGAACTCAAGTGCTGGTATGTTTTTTAAAAATGTTTAAGCTTCGTTGTAAATTTTACAACACTGAAAACGGTAAATTGTTCACTAAATGTCGCTGATTCGAAACCATCGTTCGAATAGATAGCCCAGAAGCACAAAAAAATAAGTTTTAGTAGGCAGGTTGAAGTGTCTCTAGATAATTATATCAAGAAGAATCACACTGAGGTGAAGGGAACCAAGTCACAATGAACACTTTCTGTTTGTTTCTATACCCGCGATCCTTCCACTTCCGATTGTGAAGAAAGGACATACGTCTCATACCAAACAACGTAAAGTTATGTAGCCAAGTGCTAAGTCCTTTCTTACTTTGGTATGTTTTAAGGTGAAGTTTTTATTATGTTTTATGCTTCTCCTGAATAGCTGCAAATTTTGACTTAGTTCTTTTCACTTCAGTGCGTTTTAATTGTAGGTTTGTTTTCATGTTGAAAGTGAAAACACAAACTATTTGCTGCGTACGTATATTTGCAGTTTACTAATTTGTCTACAATTATAAACACATGTCATCTACTTATGTCATAAATAAGAAGACAGCCTCATTTGAATCAAATTGAGTTGTCATATCCAGCATTATTCAAACCGTTTACAACGGTATATTTTCTAAACAAACCACAATTGAAATTAACGTATCATCGGTCATATGAATTAAACTCACCTGTTTCCAGTATTCCCAAGTTACTGTTGGAGAATCTATTTGTGAGAAGCCAATCACAACAAAATTTTGAATTTGCGTTGCATTTTTGTTTTCTGTTGTAGCGAGACTTCACGCAACAGAAAGCTTGCACGCATGACGTGAGTTTACTGTTGATGTATTTGTCAATATGAAAGTCCTACTGACACTTCAACATTTTTCAATTTGGAAATACTCCTAGAAACATTTTAAAACAAAATGTAGGCGTGATCCCCAGCCTAAATTCCAGTCTGTCTTGTTATTTTTTTTTCTCAGCAGTTTTACATTACACACAGTTTTACTTTGGTATGTCTCGTACTTCTATGTGGCAAATTAGAATGAGTGTAATTATAATTAATTATCGATAAATGAAAATAGATTAAAATGACAGTTTTGTGGAATTGGATGTACCACATAATTGTGGCAGTTACTAGTACAAGACAAGAGAAGCCCCGGAATAATTTTAATACGCTAACCCAGATTTTGTGTATTAAAATTACGCTTGTAGAAAATAATTTCTTGAACACTGTTGAAATCTAGAATAATCATACTAATTCAAATAAGTTGGAAACGAGAGAGACATTTAGTATTTAATAGCCATATCTATCCAGTTCGAATGCTTAGGATGAACTTCGAAGCGATTTAGTTTTAGAAAAGGGTCTACAACTTCATCTTTAATATAACTGTAGAGTTAAAGACCTGGATTTGTCACTTATGACGTATGTTGGAAATTTCTAAACAATGAGTGTTCGAAGATCTTTTACGACCGATCTGTTTTGCCAAGGATTATTTACACGTCTTCGGCTTTCAGTCCCATTTAAACTCCCCATTCTGTTTAATAGACTACACTGGGAAAAGATTTTGTCCGTACACATTATGTTTTTAACTCATTCTGTATGTAATGGTTTGATTTATGAAACACCCTCGAAATGGAATAAAATATTCTTTGCAGTTTTGTATAGAGTTCATAAAATTTTGAATACATTGTAAGAACTGTTCTTGTTTCTGTTAACACCCTATTTCTGTTCTACAAAACTGCAGTTTTGTTCTACTGAATTTTATACTTTACTTTAAAAGGCAGATACTGTTGAACATTGTTCACTGTTCTTCTCACTTCCCTTGTCTTTTGCAATATTCGCGAAAACTTAAGAGTTCATAACTATATTTTTGTCAATCAGTGGTTCCGTCAGTCAATAATAATAACGATGCACAATTGGGTTGTTGTACTGTGGGCCGTTAGCCTGATTCGTTGCATCTGCATGATTTAATGATGGTCGGGAAGGTTCAGAGTTTGAAACTCTGTCCTCGTAGCGATCTGGGTTGCTTGGTCTTCTCGTATTATAGTTTTCTCCGCGGGATACTCCATTATAAAGTCCATCATTACTGGGGTGTAATGGAGCTGCTGAACCGTATACTATCTCATTATTAGGATTAATGTACTGCACACCGTTTCCGTTTATTATTCTTGGTGGAGGAGGTCCTTGGATCGGGTATTGGACAGGGTATTGATTTGGAGGAAGATCACTTCGTCGTGGTTGCACGGGGTAAAAATGCTGTGGTGTAGTTTTCCTTGGTTGATCCGGATAGGAATATCGTGGATCCTCTTGTATTTGTCGGTCTTGATATGGATAGCGAGGTTCATTATCTTCTGCATGATCTGAATGATCATATTGAGCAGGCGTTTCTCTCTGCTGGTTGGTATATACATATTGTGGAGTAATTTCTTGTCGTTGATCGTAATTTATGTTAGGAGCCACATTTCTTGGAACGTATTGAGGCACATTTGTCTTTGCTTGATCGGTGTAATCGTACGCAGCTGTATTTTCGTTTGGTTGGATGGGATTTAGGTATCTAGGTCTATCGTCTTCCCTGGGTGCAGAATAAGGATATAACGGTCTATCATTTTGTACGGGATAAGCATATGGTGAATCTCTTTGTTGGATAGGATTGGAATACTGTGGTCCATTCTCAGGTTGCTGGGAAGATGTGGAATATTGAGATCTGTTTTCAAGATATGGACGTGGAGCCCCGTTTACTTTCGCATTGGTGTTGTAGAAACCTATAGGGTTCTGTTCTTGTTTGAGCAAAGGTCTGTCCTGGTTATACGGTATTCGTTGATTATTGGTTACGTAATTATCAGAAGCTTCATCATACCTTCTATTATCTGGTTCTTGTTGATAATAATGAGTATCTTTATTTTGTAAGTCTTGAGGATTGTCATTTTGTACGTAGTGTGTATTGTGGATAGGTTCATCATACTGGCCGTTGCTGTTGTATGGAGGATTCTGACCTGTACCGCTATATTGCTCATTATGTCCATTATAATCATTTCTTTGGGCAGGGCTGTCGTCATCGTTGTTATAGTAAACATTTCTTTGCTGATCTGTAGCGTCACGAGCATCAACATTGCTGTTATAATTAGGGTCTTCAAAGGATTGTTGACTTCTTTCGACTGGCTCGCCGTTATAATATAGATCTCTTCTAGGGCCTTGCACATTGTCATTTTCGTTGTTAGGATGATATTGTTGGTTTTGATAAGGTTGTTGTTGTTGTTGGTAGTCATACGGAGTAGGAGTCTCATGAGGAGAATCCTGTTGATAATTTGGGTATCTGTCATCGTTAGATCTTTCGACAGGTAAGTGTTGTTTTGATTCGTCGAAATTATTAAGCACCTCGAATTTCCCTCTTACGCTTTGTTCGTGATCATTCTGATTAAGATGTTCATTGTTCCGTGGATCAGTTGGTTCTTCCGTGTCCTTATGGAGCAAACTGTTGCGGTATCGTAGTTGATCTTGAGGAGAATGGTACTTAGAGGTTCGTGGTAGATGAAGCTCCTGCGTGTCATCATCGTCATTTCGTTGATTGGTTTTATGGTTATCATGTGTCAGTGTAGCGGAATTCTTTTGTGAATCTTGTCTGTTGCCAGAGTGTATTTCTGGTACATATTCTCTTTGAGCGTCGTCGTTCTTTGCTTGTTGAATGCGCTCGTTGCGATGGTTTACATCATCTTGGAAATATCTGTCGTGATTTGGCTCTTGATTGTAGGCCATTTGGTGTATGCTTTTAGTTGGGATTATTTCAAAATCTGGGATGCCACTTCTATATTTTTCTGCATCAATTGATGGATTGTTTAGTTTAGATTTATATGCTGTAATAGTACCTAAGTCTGGGTTAGTTCTGGATTCATGTACTTCATGGAATCTTGGAGGGCCTCTTTCCTTATTGGAGTTGTAGTCTTGTTGAGGATTTGAAGTATTCTGTTTCCTGTTTTGATAGTATTTTTCGTTTGTTTCATTGATGTTTTTGTATGGTTGATAAAGAAAGTTGTGATCTTCAACTGCTTCTACTGTTTGGTGAGCGGCGTTGGTCTGAGGGATGGTTGACGGGTGATGTCTTGGACCTGTCCGTCGCCCGAAGTAGCCCACTTCTTGAGGTAGGGAATTGCCAGAGCAAACTGTTGCGGCAGCGATGAGGAAAGTTGTTAGCTGTAATAACACAAAAAGTTAGTTTGTTAGTCGAGCAAAATTTGCAAACAATATTTTTGTAAAGAACTTAACGAGAATTTTTGTTACACCGTTATACTTTTGTATGGTCGTTGGAATGATTCTGCAAAGTATTAATGTAGGAGAAATTGTATGAACATAGGAATAGAAAAATGCAATACCTATTATATTTATATTTTAAATATTGTGTAAAATTTAAATTTTAAACATGTACAAGTATATTTAAGTAACATTTAGCACCACATGCTGTACACACATCTTTCAAAAAAAAAAAAATCATATTTTTCGGGACCTGATGTTAGAAACATAATTTATTATTCAATTCACTTTTCGAATTCACATTTTTAACACATCAAACAAGATTTCGACTAGGTCTGTAGTCATTATCAAGTGTAGTGTTAACACTACACTGAAAAGTAAACATTATTCTGTAAACAGTACACTTGATAATGGCTATAGACGTAATCGAAACGATGTGTGGTGCGTTAAAAAGACGAATTTAATAAGTGGATTTAATAATAAATTGTGTTTCTAACATCGGAAAGTATGTTTTTTTGTTGAAAATATATACAAGTATATTCTAACAAATTATTTTTATTTTCCAAACTTTTTAGTAAGTACTCTTTTATTTTTAAGCCTTTTTTAGGGTTGTCATCGATCAGTTGTACTCGAACACTATCAGTGTATTTATTGCATTATTTACGTTGCTTTCCATAACTTTCCAGTATGTTTTAAAGCTATGTTGAGTGTCGCGAACATCTAATATTAATATTTCCTCTTTATTGCTATTTAATCTTAGAGCTACACCATTGAACCAGTCTTCACTAAACTGTGCCTGCCCACCTAATTTGACCACAGACCGTCTCTGATCCAAAATTGGCCTGAGCCTGAGAAACCCAAAAGCTATAAATATATTCAAACTCTGCTTCAAGATTTTTACCCTAGGAGTATTTTGACTTGTACAAGGGTCATTCAATGAATAGACACAGCCCTCTAATTCTAAGAATATATATATGTAAGAAAATAATATTTTGGTTTGAAAACCTATCATCCCTGCCACCTATTTGTAATAGCGGTTTGATCTCTGTCTAGCTATATAACACGAAAACAGAGATCCTCTGTTTCAGGTGATTGAGGGATGAGAAGACCACTGAAATCTGCAGTTTGGAAGAACAACATTCGGTGATAAGATTTCTAGTATCTGGGGGAACAAAACCATCTTAAATTTAAGCCCGGATGCTCAAGCCGTACGGGAAAAGTATAAATAGTGCGAACCTTTACAAGTCGATTATTCAGTTTAAAAGTGGTCGAATAAGTAATTTGCGAGTTCGAGCGTATGGGACAGGTTGAGGAATCTCTCATTTATGAACTGATTGAAGAGGACAGACGAGTCATGGTAGAGGAAATTGCCGAAAAATGTTGACACGGCTCATTCCATTATTCGTAACACTGAATTGCAGGAAAATGTGCAAGGCAGATTCTAAGATAACTAATCACAAAGAAATCAGACTTCATGTTTGCAGGGAACTTAAGCAGCGTCATTTTATTAAAGGAGAGACGTTTTTGGAACGAAGAATGACGTCTGATGAGACGTGGATCACTATAAACCTGAATCGAAGCGGCAACGTCTAGAGTAGAAGTATTCAACTTGTACCGTCGTGAAGAAATTCGAGACCCAACCATTGGCTGGCATAGTTTTCTAACAATCTTTCGGGATGCCAGAGATCCATTGTTTTTGATTTTTTTTTTTTGGGGGGGGAGGGGGGAAGAACAGCATATACTATAATTAGTGAGTACTGCAGTGAAATACTCACAACTAAAGTTAAGCCTGTGAGCTTGGTGAAACAACGAGATTTACAGAGGAATTGAGTTCTCCTCCACGACAATTACTGCTCACTAACAGTTGAGACTAGTAATAAATTGGACTGGGGTGTTTGTCGCATCCACCTGACAACCCAGATCTTACTTCCTCGATTCCTTTTTGTTTGGACTCTTAAAAGAGTCATTACGTGGCATCAAGTTTCCTAATTATGAAGTGGAAACAAGTGTGCAAAACTGGCTCCAACGTCAGGACAAAGAATTATTTACTACAAAAGTAATAGTGTGATGAGACATGTGTATTACTGTAGCAGGGCATTATGCCGAAAAATAAGTATATGGTGAGATTTGTATGGTGACGCATGTTAACACTACAGTCGCCTGGCTCTTACTGAAGGCTTATAGAGTATGTTAAGGGTTATAGAGTTTGATATGCCACTGCACTTCTAGGACGGGCTTCTTAGGGTCAGTTCTACAATCGACCGCTAAACTTCTAGCCAGCGCTAAGTTGAGGCCAAGTTTGATTTTGGCCAATGAGAGTACGCAAAATGAGAGTTGGCCTCAACTTAGCGCTGACCAGAAGTTGAGCGGTCGATTGTAGAACTGACCCTTAGAGAGTTGAATTTGGAATTAGGAAAAGCGACGGGAATTGCTTGGCAGAAGACCTACAAGAGAATGGTTTGTATTTCGGTACATGTTGGCAATACGGAAGGTATTGCCTTCATTTACCAAGCGAACATAAATTCAGTTAGTAGATTTTTGGGTTTGCGTTCGAAAGGTTATAGGATTGATCCTAGCAGCTGGCTGAGGTTTTCCATGTTTCTCTTCACTCACGTCAGGTTAATGCAGGAATGGTACCTTTAGACCAGAGGGTACTTTCTTCCCAAATCCTCTCCTCTACGTACCTTTTCGAACTGAGGCAAAGGTGACAAAAGCCATAAAATTTTAATGCAACTTTTCATTCGAAACTGCACGAAATTTCGACCCACCCTGATATCAGAGGACCTACCTACTTGGGAAGGAGAAAGAGGAACAGAGCCTTTTTCCTGCCCTACTGTTGAAAGGTACAAAATTGAATCGAGAGAAGTTATAAAGCTGATCATAGCGCTTTCTTCAAAGTAGAGCAGAAGTGTTTGGAATGTGTTATCATTGCATTAATATCGCATGCAACCTCGATTGAAACGGGGAAATCATTATTGTTTATAGTAAACTGTAACGAATTTTATTTTTCTTTTAAACATTAAAAGCAACATTGTAGTTTACATAGGAAGGTTGGCCATGCTTAAGTATAGTTTCTACACAAAGCAATCACGAAAAGACAAGAGATTTTTATTACCTTGAGGGTTTCAATCTGACCACAAATAGTCATAGAATTTTTATGTGTGCGTGTTACAAGTTCATACACATAATATTCAGGTCACGAGTTCAATGAAACTCAATGTTTCGAGATCCCATATAAGGAGAATCGGTACCACATGACAATTGGCGTGAAATTAAAAATGTTTTCGCGAATTGCTCTTTTATGTTCATTGCTTGTACAGAAACTAATGAACCTTCAAAACGTAACACATTCTTTTTTTTTCTTTCCTTGACAAGTACATTTTCGACACAGAATTGTTTAGAAAAATGTTTTTTTGTTTTGAAGAACATATGCGTTAAATGTTTACCATAAGTTGTCTTTTGAAGTATATTGTGAAAAAAATACCCTTACTTTACATCAGTTTGTACCCAAGAAGTGTAAGAAAGGTCTACGTAAGAAGTGTGGGGGTTTTATCATGATTTTCCGAAGGTAAATTCTTGTAATCGAATTATTTGAATATATATATAGCGAGAAAAGTTACGAATGCATCGTGTTTATCGTTAGTGGGTTGTTTAAGACAATAGGCTATTACAGAGAGGAGAATTGACCAAAATTTTACTCATTTATAGTGTGTGAATCATGCTTTTAATATGTAATGCACCGAGCCGACGTAGCTCAGTGGTAGAGCGTTGGCGTAGCATTCAGAGGTCGTGGACTCGGTCCCAGCGGCCGACCATCCTGACTGAGGTTTTTCCTCAGTCACGCCAGGAAAATGTCGGGATGGCACATTCAACATAGGCCCTGGCCGATATCTTCCCGAATCCTTCCCCCTTTCCTATCCTGTCCTGAGTACAGTGTAGAGAACAAATCATGTAGGGAACATTTGTAATAAGCGGAAACGTAGTCACAGAAGAAATAAATAGTCGCTTAGCATTGAACAACACATTTTTTTTTACTCGGTCTTTTAAACTCCCAGTTAATATCACGTAAATTGAAATTGAGAATATACAAAGCGGTTATTCTGCCGTTAATACTTTGTGGTTGCGAAAATTGGAGTGGGGAACAAATGAACATAAATTACGAGTGTTTGCAAGTAAAGTTTTGAGAAGTCATTTGGCACCTTAGTCTTTCAAGGAGAAGGAAGTCTTCTTGGATTTTATTAATGGAATAGTCGGGGAATTCAGTCCTTAAAAGTGAGGACAATTCTATATTTTCAAGTAACCATATTCGTTAGTAGCCAATTGTCTTATATGTTTGTTATCCACATTCCTTTATTCTCTTGGACGATGAGAGATTGTTTCCTCGAGATCGGACTTCCTGATCGAGATATTGAGGTTGTACGAACTGAAATAGCATTCGAATGTATACATTGTCAGTATAGTCAAACTTGACATACTTGGATTCCAACACCAATATCTCAGAATCATCAGATCTTATCTACAAAATCGCTCCTTCTATGTTTCTCATCTTCACACTACTTCAAATACATATCCGATTACCTCTGGTGTTCCTCAAGGCTCTGTTCTCGCTTCAGTTCTGTTCAATATGTACACGGCCGACATACCAACGCACCCACAAACGCTACTGGCTACATTTGCTGATGACACAGCCATATTTGCCTCCTCACATCAAATTAGATTTGCGCTGAGGTATGCTCAACAACATCTAATTGAAGACTGGACTACAAAATGGCGATTAAAACTAAATGCAGATAAAACTACTGTAGTTCACTTCACAAAAAGACGAACAGCACCTCCGCAAACATTATCACTCTTTGGAACTCCGCTCCCATACAGTCCCAGTGCCACCTACCTTGGTGTTGAATTGGACAGACGACTTACATTTAAAAAGCACATAATGAACATTGCAGCTAAATCTACACAACGTACTGGTTATTTATATCCAATATTAAACAACAACAACGGACTATCCCTGAAAGCGCGTTTACACGTCTACTTGATGATGATCCGCTCTAAACTCATATACGCAGCACCAGCCTGGAATCATGCCGCTAAATCTCATCACCTACTACTACAACGCGTTCAAAACAAGGCAGCCAGATTCATTACCGGACATTCCTGTGATACTAGCACAGCACAGCTTCATGAAGACCTGGAAATACCCATGCTAAACGATGTATTAGACTCTAATTGCAGATTATTTTGGCATCGCATGTCTCAATCTACATATCAAGTTCTCCAAAACCTTGGAACTACTATACCTCCCAGATTCACCCACCGAATACTTCATCCCATCTAAACCTTTCACACCTCATATTCTTTCATATTTTATGGTTGGAACCTTTACCATCTAGCCTGACTGCACAAACTAACAACATCTTGCCTCGCTAAGACAACCAACACCTTGTAAAACGTCAAAAATCTAACTCAATTCAGACACATTGGGGAAGCGACAGTTGCTTTCGCAAAATTTCATATATCCCTCTTTTTACAAACAACGCCACAAATCTCATATAGAAGGCATGGGCTCTCTGAGCCCGAAACTTCCAAATGAAACCCGTCATGATAATCCTCCTCCTCCTCCTCCTCCTCCAAGTTTTGAATTGATCTTATGATGAGATCCGCGGTTTATATGTAATACCGGTAAGTTTAAGTGCATTAAGTCAGAGTGTCAGGATAATGGATATTTCTTTTTCTATGGTCATAAAAAATGACGTTACATGAAATTCGGTCACTGCAAACGAAATGCTTCAGTAGAAAAAGAAAAAGGAAATCTTTATTGCAGGTACGCCCAAGCTAAACTTCATGCTTCTATTCGCTGATTGGTGACGCTATTAACAATGTCTTTTAATGAGGCACTAGGTTAGCATATCTATACAGCGTAACGTGAAACACAAAGGTCTAAATCGTGCATGTGTAATGATTTGAGCCAGCAAAGTGAATTACCTCCTTTCCACACCATTGATAATTAATTTTATGTTAGTGCTCATCAATTCATACGAGAAAAATATTCCATTAGTTCCGTCACTTCCTGAATAGAATGAGTAATCTTGTGCTCTTTGAAAGGCGAATTTAAATTTCAGAAACATCTGCGTTGATAGTTGATTCGCTTTAGCATTATTTCTCTTTCGTAATGACTAAATTGTATTTAATATATGGATTTACACTTACGATGAATTATAGTCACTCTTCTGCATTAGTATTTGGGAATATGGTAGTTAAGATGACATGGAAAGATACGTATAGGTGGAAAAAGCAATGGCGATAGAGGCGGGCACAAGAAAGAAACATTTTTCTCTGGATTAATGAATTAGAGTTAAGATTAATGTGTATTAAATTTTATGCGCTGTAAAAAACTGGAACCGTTGTTTGATATATGTAGTAATGTTTCAGAAGTAGCTGCTGTGGCTGAAAGGTGTTGGTGAAAAAACAGAGACATCTTTTGTGTGGTTGGAGGTTCTCATTTTCCCGTTCCAGGGTGATTCTCGCACATGCGCAGAAAGAGAAAACTGTTGCTTATCGTAATGAAACATACAATTCAAATCAAGTGGTTTTAAAAAATGGGAAATAATGTTAGTGAATGGGGGATCTCGATCCCTACTTGACAAATAAAGTTATTAGAACATGACGTAAGCCGTGGGAGTAACTTTGTATATGCTCTCGAGCTTCAGGCAACGTATTTATGACTTTCTATACTATTTTGATGTAGTAGTTTCTTCGGTGGCAATTTGGTCCAGTGTCCACGAAAAATTTGTATCACGAAATTGAAAAGAAACAAAATTTGTCTGTAAAGATTACTGAAAAATATGGGCAACATCAGTGGCCTATGATTTGGTCCACTCTAGCGCAATTAAGGAAAGAACCTTCTCTCCATCAAACCTGGTATTTTGTTGTTAATGAAAATTACCGCACCGGCGAATTAATATACAAATATGGTATTATTCAGGATTGTAAATGTAAAATCTGCGGCGAAGAAGAGTCTATCGAACATAAACTTACAACATGTAAACGAGTAGGTTATGTATGGAAGGAATATTTAAATATTTTTTTTGGTAGGATTATAAGACAGCCTCCCCATAGATTAGATTTTACTAATCTCATTTCGTTTTCATACTATGCATATTTTCCTCCAAAAAAGCGTAAATTTTTAATTTGGTTAACAGCTACAACTTTATATATTATATTGGACTTGAAGTATACAGATTCTGTTGACTTGTACAAAAATACTTTCTTGTTAAGATTTTATGAAATCTCACACGACTGTCGAATAAAAATGTATGCTAACTATCATAGGACAATCTATTAATGGGAATCTGATGTTAAGTTGATATGTTGTTTCTATACTTCTGTATGTAAGCGGTAATGTATATGAATCATTTTCGAGAAATAATAATAAAAAAAAAAGTCGGTAAGACGCTGGACTTCTAACTGATTAACCCGTGTTCAAATCACGCTCAAGCTTCTCTTTATTTTTCTCTTGCTCCCGGGATTCCTGAAAACTAAATCCACTTAGCTACACAGCCCATAACAAATGTGTTGTTACATCAACCGTCAATGAAGTTTGAATTTTATTTACGACCTTTAGGCATCTATGGCTCAGCCCCCCCGGTTCCTAATAAATATTTGATCTGGCTGATTTTTATTAGCCAAGTTTCCATAAATGCCTAGGCAGCCGTGGTTGCCCAGCTTTTTCGAGGAATGTTTCGGAAAGTTTTTAACAGTAGTATCGAAGCGAAAGCACAGGAAGATTTACTACTACTATCACTACTGCTAATTTTACTTTTATAGCTTTTACTACTACTACTATCACTAATTTACTTTTCCTAACACTACTACGGTACTTTACTATAGTATGCCTGAGTGATGGCCTCCCTCATCATGCCATTTTCGCTGGGATTTGTTGTAATTTGCTCTAGACGTGAGAATTTGAGTCTCGTTACGTGGAATAAATATTAGCCTCAGCAGTTGAGGGTAGTGCCTCTTATCATCGTAGTAAACTTCGTGACTAGGCGGTAACTAGGGATGTCAATCGGTTTGGCTCGAGCCGTGAGCCGAAGTCAGCTCGGTTCAATATGAGTGAGCCACGGCTCGGCTCGGCCCACAGCGACCCACGGCTCAGCTCGCTGTGAGCCGACGCTCAGCTCAGTGCGAGCTGCGGCTCAGGACGGCTCGAGCCGAGCGAGCCGTTGACATCCCTAGCGGTAACGTCACTGACTTCGGATCGGTAATAGGCAGTTACGCAGGTTCGAACTTCACGGCCGACCATCCTGACAGATTTTCCAATGTTTCACCTCAGTTTCTGCAGGTGAATGTCGGGATTAGTACCTTAAGTAAGACCTGATCAATACCTTCTTCATCCTGGCATGCCCCAAACATGATAAAGGCCATCAATAAATCAAATTCAGTTCACGACGTGTACGCTACAAGGGCTACATTTATATTAATGCACCTACTAACCCCTCCGTGCTTTAGACCTCCAAAATAACCAAATAAACGCTTTTCCAGTTGCACGGCATCTCCTACAAAACAATATTTAGGAGTTTTTCTAGATACCCTTTCGATATACAAAGTTTAGTTCCGGTCAGATTCTTTTTACAACTAAAATGTTTGTGTGTTTTACATAATGCTAGAAAGGAGACAAAGTTACCGTGGGCAGGATTTAGCTAACTTTTTGAATTTGTGCGAGGGAAAGAAATAGGGGTGTAGTTGGTTTTAAACCAAGTGAAACTAGGGATAATTGAATTACAGGACAAAGGAAAGTTCAGACACACATCCACACTACAAAAAAATGGATGTGTTAATGCAACACTTTGCTCCAAAGCGACCACCACTTTAGGTATAAAATCAACACCGTTTGTTGTGTAATTTCGGTGATTCAGCACTGTGATAGTTCTAATTTGTGAAGAAATTGTGTTTAATCGGCATTGGCAACATATTGATTGTGTTAAAACACCGAAATAAACACCATTTCTTGTGTTGATTTAACACAGAAAAGTGGTGGTCGCCCTAAGACACCGAAAAGTGTTAACACAGCCATTTTTGCTGTGTGGGTAACCGAATTGTGCTAAATAATTACTGGTTATGCAGACATTATTTGTTAGTAATTTACACACAGTGTATGTTCTAATATTTATGAAAGCTGCAACGATCGCTGGTGAGAAGAATGATGTGGGGACGGTTCCTTAATGCCCTATCAGAACAGGCAGCAGCTAGATATGAGCATTGCCTTGATAGTTATGGATCTTTCACTTTGTCTTTTATTTTCGTGTTTTACTGTTGTCTGGAACGAAATCATTCGTTATTAAGAAACGATAAATGATACGATTCTCGCTTTGAAGAAGCGAACTGTGATGGGAATTCATGAAAGAAGCTTTCCAAGCGTTGACACACGTATACCAGACAATCTTTATATTTCCAAATACATTAATTTGTCTGATCTTTTAACATGTTGTCGGAAATCCGGTTTCACAATAAACTTCAACTAAGAAGCTGAGATTGTGGAAGATAGAAGGATGTTGAGCTTCGTTTCCTCTCAGTGTAAGTTGATAATATGCTGTATTCCAAAAGACAAAAATATCAACTTAAGTTTTTTTTCCTTGTCGTGAGAGAGCAACACCATGGAACCGTAAAATTAGCTTCCTTTGATTTTTGTTTTTTAAAAAATAAAAATACTAAAAGTGCGAAAATTGAGACCTTGAGTGTTAGGACCGGAAAATAATACTATTTAAATTGTTTGCGGAAGTGTTTTATGCCTTTGAAGTATGACAATTGACTTTGAATACTAATTCGTTACGCATATCAAAACTGTTCGTAACTCTGCTTCCAGACAATACCAGTCATTCGGTTGTAATCGCTCGCTATTATATGGAGTGATGTGAAGCGTTGTAATCGATGATCATCCACTTGTTTGAGTGAACCGTTATAGTTTCAAGTAATGGATGAGTGTTCATTTATAAAAAAATGGAGATTGCTAATTTGCATTAGCGGATTAAAGAAGCAGGTACCATAGATTATGAGTGTGTTATTGTCTTGTCTACTTAACGCAATGTGATAAACTTTCCACACTACTCAAGATGTACGATGATCAGTCTTGTAGAATATGACTCCAGCGTATCGTAAAACTGTTGTTCATGGGCTACTGACCGAAATGGATATAAGAAATTCTTAACAAAGCCGCTGTAGCTTAATGGTAGAGCATTTGCGTAACATTCTGGTGTTCGTGGGTTCGATCCCAGCGGCTGACCATCCTGACTGAGGTTTTTCCAAGGTTTTTCATCAGTCAAACCAGACAAATGCCGAGATGGCACCTTCAACATGGGGCCTGGCCAACACCTTCCCGAATCCTTTCCCCTTCCCTATCCGGATCTGAGCCTTATGCCTAAAGGCCATAAATAAAAATTCTAATTCAAATAAGAAATTATTAAGTTATTACACGGAGTTTCCAAAGTGTCTCAACTACAGATCAGATACAAAAGTTTAATTTTTGCTTTCATATTTTCGTTATTTTTGCAAGTATTTTTAAAATTTTATATATATTCAGAATATAAAAAGTATTAAGCACAGTTGCATTTCTTGCTAGAAGATTGGTTATAATTGTCACCTTGTGGTGAAAAAAGGCTCTGGGTTCGATCTCCATTGAAGCAATGATAGAGACAAGAGACTACTTATTTATCTATTTGATCTGTACGTTGCATTCTTAAGAGGCATTGGTACTTAGCTAAGATAGGTGCCTCATTTGCTCTCAGTGAAGACAGTGCACACCTGCGCAGTTTCGATGGCGAAAATTATGGGATTAAAGTTCGAATTATTACAACATTCACCAAATTTCCCCCCCCCCCCCCAGTTATTTTTTAAAATTTCCAAACTTGAAAAAAAAAAAATGGCTCGTCGGAAACAGGCTCACGTCGAATAAGGAGGTCATTGCCCAAAGAGATGCCTATTTTGAGGACCTTCAGAAACCCTACTTTTTTAACGGCTTAACTTGAGAAACGCTAGGAAAAGTGTATTGAGCTAGAAGGAGATTAAGTTGAAAAAATCTACCTAAAATAATTTCTTTTTTTAAGGACTTATTGAACAATCCTCGTATATTCAAGCAACCACATGTCATTATTATATTTTTCATTTCGTATTAGCACAAAATATTAGGCCAATACCGATCATGGTTGCCCCAGAATTGGACTGATATTAGCCCGATATCGTGTGATGTTTGGGTTCATTAACACCTTCAGGGTTATGTTTGTTGTTTTATCCTCCTGATAGCGTAGTTAATAATTGCTGACGATAATGGGCTACCTACCGTATCACGACGGGCGTAAGCCATGAAACTATAGCGCCCATATTTAAATCCCTCTCCTATACAGAACTAATCAACTTAGTTTTAAGTTCAGAGGCTATGAAAAAATATACAAAAATGATGAAAAAACGAGGTGAAATATTCTAACAACATGCTCTATAATGTATTATGGTCCTGGAGATGTGAAAGTGAATTATTATTATTTGAGCCTGGGTGTTTAGGCGCTAAAAATCTTGAAAATAGGCACTAATATCAGAAAAATAGGCACCAATAATTTCGAACAATGGTCAATAATTTAAAAAAACTTCAACACACAATTTGGCAAAAATAGAAATATTTTGTTTACGAATGCCATTTTAATATACATACAAACATGCCTTTATGCACAATGATACAAGGAAGCTGTTTCATATCACGGAATAAATAAATAAAAAATCTGTTTTCCTTAGAGCACTGAATCACTTGAACAAGAGTTTAGGAGAATGTGTGTTTATAATTTAAAAAATAATAAAAATAAAATACTTTTTAAAGACCTACTTTTCTTGAACAATTCGTACTAAGAAGTAAAAAATAATGTTGTTTATGTATGACTAAAAAGAAAAGCATAAGAGGGGTGGCTCATATAGTCTTATACATTCTTTAATTGGCGCGCCTCATGCTTTTTCTAGTCATGCATAAACACAATTATTTTTTTACTTTTTAGTACGAATTGTTCAAGAAAAGTTTGTCTTTAAAAAGTTTTTTTTTTAAATTATTTTTTTCCGAGTTATTTCTGTTCTTGTATACTTTTTTGAAGCTAATGTTGTGCGACCTAATTCCTAAGTTGTTCTGCAACCAGTCAAACGCCACTTCGTTGCAAGCTAGTATTTATTTTAGGATAAAGAATTCCATATTTAAAAATATATTAAAGTGTGCTTTTAAAATATATATAAATATATGAAAGTAACAATGGAATATTGTATTACGACCTGACTTACGTTGCTGTGCAAAATTTCATCATTTTATGACGTCGGAAAATGAGTTAAATTAACGTTGCAAGATTTGAGGACGAACCGTTGTGAATTAAAAGAAGTCCGTAAAAAAAGGACACTGAATCGCTGTCGCTATAACACTACCTACTAGCAGTCATTGAAAACTATTATTCATTGCACATAACTACGAGACGTGTCCCTAAGCTCTTCACTGTTTGAACATGCCGCTGTGGGTAAATGGTATAGCGCTCACCTCTTGTGCTAGGGATCGTCAGTTCAATCCCTGCTCATGCCATGTGGGCTTTGTGGTGAACAAACACCGTGTGCATGAGTACTCCCGTTTCCTACTACTTTCTTCATTCCACCAATTGATCTCATCATCATCCGCATGACCTGAGCCAAAGTTGCCTAAGGACTTTACAAATCAAATTCAAATTCCACCGTTAGACCCTGTCTTTTATTAGACAACACATTTTTCAAAATCAAAAACGATCTCTCAAACTTACACTGGTGGATTGGGGATATACTCGAAGAAAGAGGCGATGAATGGATCCAAACCAGAGGAAAGAATTCTTTTGCCACTAAGAAACATTCCAATTTCTTCGAACTTTCGAAAGTCAACATTAGCAGCAAGAATCTGCTGACATTTCTCACGTACAGCTTGATGTGTAACACCTTCAACAGCGCAAATTTTCTGCACATCATGCAAAATTTCCCAACGACTTCATCAGTGCTTCCTTTCTTCCCTCAAGGATCGTAACTGCATCTGGAATAACGTACAGCAGAATAGTGTGCAGCAACGGAAGATAAGTTACTTCGAGAGTATTATTTACATACAACTGTTTTACAATGAGTATCGATGATGCGTCTTCTTCGGACAGGCTATTGACAAATTCCAGTATCTTCTCAAAGTTAGCAGCATAATACAGTGCTGCACGTAGCCAAGTAGTCCGTCCATCAGTAAAGACAGGTTTGGGTGGGAGGTACCGCGTGTTCGGGCACTATGTCCTAGAGAATCTGAGTTTGAGACTGGGTTTTAACAAATATTTTCTTCATACTGGAAACGAAAGCATCTGGTTCTGGAAATTAATCGCGTAATAAACCAGATTTCATTAAAAGTATTTAAAAAAATAGGCATTTATAGGCTCTATGCATTGAAACAGGCAAATTAAAACTTGCAGCAGGAAGCCCATGACATCCAAAAATATAGTTTGTCAAGTTATTTTGCAATGTCTTTGACGTAAGGGAATGGGCTTTTTGCTTAACATCCGGGCTTCAGGTTGTATTTGTATCATACTTAAAGGGCAAACTTTGTGAAATTCTAAATTTATTGTGACAGACGGTGTTTGCCTATTACAGAATATTTCACAGAATTGCGATAACGCTATTTCCTATTTTTTTTCTTGTTATTTAGAAGAAAAAAATCTTTGGAATTGTGGCAATAGCGGGTCATAATTTGCGATTTAAACCTGTTTTTCTGTATAAATACATGTAACTCAAAATGGCTAAATTCACCTCAGAATGAAATTCTCTGTACAATCGAAAGAGGTTTGCCCTTAGTAAGCGTCATCTCTCACTAGGCTGCAGTTAAATTTCAGCTATATCC
>JAGDQP010015637.1:25638-42248 GCA_022664845.1 Lepisma saccharinum
CTTCTCAAAGTTAGCAGCATAATACAGTGCTGCACGTAGCCAAGTAGTCCATCAGTAAAGACAGGTTTGGGAGGGAGGTACCGCGTGTTCGGGCACTATGTCCTAGAGAATCTGAGTTCGAGACTGGGCTTTAACAAATATTTTCTTCATACTGGAAATGAAAGCATCTAGTTCTGGAAATATTTCACAGAATTGCGATAACGCTATTTTCTATTTTTTTTTTCTTGTTATTTAGAAAAAACAAATCTTTGGAATTGTGGCAACAGCGGGTCATAATTTGTGATTTAAACCTGTTTTTCTGTATAAATACCTGTAACTCAAAACGGCTAAATTCACTGCAGAGAATGAAATTCTCTGTACAATCGAAAGAGGTTTGCCCTTAGTAAGCGTCATCTCTCACTAGGCTGCAGTTAAATTTCAGCTATATCCACCACATGGTTTTATTTCCATAGCAACAAACTTTTGTTTATATAGAAAAAAATAGAAAATGAAAAAAAAAGTTTCGTGCGATGATTAAATACTTCTATTTAAAAGGCTTAACACCGAAAGAGATCAAAGCCAAGTCTATACGTGTCTTTGCGATTGTTTACAATTGGGTATATGAGTTTACAATGCATGAGTGCACATCTGCGCAGTTTCAATGGCGAAAATTATGGAGTTAAAGTTTGAATTATTACAACATCCACCATATTCACCAGATTTAGCCCCCAATGATTTTTTTTATTTCTAAACTTGAAAAAATGGCTCGGCGGGAAAGATTCACTTCGAAAGAGGTGGCCATCACCCAAACAGGTGCTTATTTTATTTTGTGGACCTTCCGAAATCCTACTTTTTGAACGGCTTAAAGAACTTGGAGAAGCGCTGGGAAAAGAGTGTTGAGCTAAAGGGAGATTAAGTTAAAAAAAATAAAATAAAAAATCTACCTATAATAATATCTTTTTCTAGGAACTTATTGAACGACTCTTGTAAATACGTGAGAATCAGAAGCTGTTCTTTTAAATGTCTCTCCGTGGTCAAAAATGCTCACAGGAGAATAACAAAACAGCAGAAACACAACCATTGATTTAGGAAAGTGGTTCTCGGGTCCGTCATATAACCTGGCATGAACTCGTGGCTCGGTTTGCGGACGCTAAGCTTGCCTTGTTCCTTTTTTCAAAATAAATATGAATGAAATTGTTTGAATCAGTTTAGCCAGCAAAATCACAATCTCAAAAGTTTGGCGGCACACTTAACAATTCACGACGTTTCAACAGGTGTGCCGCGGTATACCAGGTTGAGAATCTCTGATATAGAAGATTATAACAGTATGTAAGCTATGTCGCTCAACATTACAAAAAAAAAAAAAAAAAAAAAAGAAGTAGGAAGAATTCGAAATTTCGTAAAGGAGACACACACTTGCAGACGATATGATAAAGGAAGCATTTAAGATTAGTGTGAACACAGATGGAAAGACGTTAATCAAGTTTAAAAGGCACAAACTAGCTGATTAGTACGTGATACGATGAAGTATTTCCTTTTTGTTATTCAAATGTATTCAGAAAGAACGTGTTTTGACAGATCATTTGTAACTGACATCCTAAGGAATTGCATAATTGCATTGAAACCAGTTCAACGCCTAATGCTTTTCATGAGAATCTCGGCCAGTTGAGAAAAGAATATTCGCCTAGTCATTTTTGCGTAGGTAATTCAATTTGTTTGGAACGCATTTGCACCCACTCTCTTAGAACACAAAACAAAACAGATTTTCTTTTTGTTTTCTCCTCTGAACATCACTTTGTCATCCAAATAAAGCTTCGTATTTCGCAGTAAGCGATACAATGAAATTCATACTAAGTTAGCAATATTTGTTTTCTTATTTCTCGAAGTCTGCAAGAAAATTCAGGACATTATATACCGCGACAAGACAAGAAGTTAGCTGGAAGAGCGAATGTTGTATCACAAAGCATTAAACAGTTCATTATTTCGAAACTATTTCGTATCAATGTATGTTGACCTGAGCCAAAGTTATGACAAATTAACGTATGATAGAGCGAAAGCTCGTCTATCTTACCGTGGCTTGAACTCAAAATTGATTTAAATTTCTGGTTATGTCACATTCCTGTGTGACGTGCGATGTATCAGGGGATAACGTTCCTCGGCGAATGCACGTTTAGTAGCAGGGAAGAGAAGGCCAGGGCCCTTGTCTAGGCACCATATCATCGTTCGCCTGGTGAAACAGGTATCTCAGTCAGTACCGCCGGAAACTGAACACGAACCTGCGTGCCTCTCCGGAACCCTTTTCAAGTTTGAGACCGTGACAAGTAGACTACCAGAGTTGGGTTTGTTTCAATTGATATTAACGTCCTAAAGGAGCAGGTGAGCTTCTGTGGATGGGACCTACAGTTTTTCGTAAAGTGATCTCTGAGCTACTCCGTTCAATTGATATTGTTGGGAATTGAATCCGTGACCCCGTGCACAGAAAGCGAGCGCGCTAACCTCCCAGTCATCCTGGGGTCACCAGAGCTAGGTCAACCACTATTGAGACATGACCAATATGTTCATGTATCGCCAGGTACATAATACACTTATACGCATGCTAAAAAATATTTGGCAATGAAACATGAAAATTAGACTATTATATGTGCTTACCTTGAAGAGACCCATTCTGAGTCCCTTATCCCACTGTGGAGCTGTTCTTTGTGTACACTTTCAGGTTGTTTGAGCTTCTGGACAGGTAGTACTGGGTACCAAGGTTATCCCGACAGAAGTTTAAATACTTGGAACTTTGGCCGTGCTTCACCGAGTCTGTTGAGAACGGAAATGTCATTGCTGAAATGATATGGATAGTTAAAAATTAACCCAGTTCCTTCTCGTAGTTTTTTTTTCGTCGCCCTATGTTGTTGTTTATGATTTGACTAGGGTGCTATCGGGGGCTTTCGTGTGAAAAGTTAGCTGATTTCGTTTCAGTATAAGACAACCCAGCTTCCGTGATCTAGTGGCGGGGGTCGCTGTTCTCGTATCAGTATTAGTGAATCGGCGCAGATTCAAACCAGGCCCGCCGCTATCCATAAAATATACGGGGGTCTGTATCACGATACATTATTTTATGAAACCGAGAAAATTTTTTTGGGGGGCGGACCTCTTACATCTTCCAGGCACAGGCCTTGTTTAAAGCCAGTTTCGTTATCCATGTTAAGGTTTTCTGAAAGTTTCCTGAGCTGCATCAATCAAATGGCAAGATTATACCTACGATATCCGAGGAAGAGTGCAGGTGCACAGGCCCCTCAAAGCTCTCTCTCCTCACCACTCTGTCTGCAGAGGCGGATATAAGATTTTCGTAAGGGGATTTTCCCGCTAAATGATTTTTAAAAGTATAAATTTATTATATTTTCCCGCGTATTGCCAAGTTTATCATTGAATATGAATCCGGTATCCCCCCCAAAATATTTCTATACAAATTAGATTTTTCCGCAAACAATATGGAGCTTTCTCTGAGATAAATTGTTGAACTATAAAATGTATCCCTTGAGGAGGGGCACACATCAACCTTGCCCCCCTTTTTTAATCCGCTACTGCTGTCTTGCCTCTGCGATAGTTGGATTACAGGATTTCGCTTCAAGCGCCCTTTTATTTTTCCTTGTATATATTTAACTGATTTATCTCAGCGCTTTTCGTTTATTAATTAAATGGAGTAATTAATGAAAATAAAGTTTCTAAAAATCAAGCGTAACCTAATCTTGTAATAACTCTTTGTGTACAACCACGTACGTAGTATGTTTGGTTCTTCATAACCTTCAAGAAAAGGTAGATTACAGATCATCAGACGCGTCTCCAAAAGAGATTGTCATTTAGTTATGTGCTAAAGCGAGTATTCCATTGGCATGCCATTTGCTACGGCACCGAGATCAGAGTAATTTTGTTAGCGTGTCTTGCCGGTGTCCTGCTCGCGCGATGTCTCGACTGAGGTTTTGCGGTGAAAGGCATCATGGTTAATTGAAGCCAGCAGCCTTGAAGGAGACCTCTACACCGTTCGCGAGCAGCCGCCGCGGAACCGCAGATTCAAAGATTACGCCCAAATTATTCTCTTGCTGCGTACGTACACATGTCGATCTCTTCCTTTATTCGCAAACAAGAAATGGCCTTAAGAGAGAGAATAAACCCAAATATTAACGAAGCTGAAATAGATTTTTTTAAATTTCCTGGCCATCTAAATTTCCTGCCCACCCACACATATGTTTTCTTTCAAGCTGATCCAACGTTAAAGAACTACGTAGAAATGTGATTGTGTAAATATAGCCTTCCATCAAGGTGAAAATGTGTGTAAGCGCATTTATATTTAAGAAATGTGTCACATCGCTTTTCCGAATGGTTACCGCTCACGTGCTCTGGTTCGATTCTCGGCGGGATCTCATGGATTTTCGGTGTTAACTCAGCATTGTGAGGACAATAGTAGGCATAGCTGAGTGACCCGGTGACAGGGCTAGACGCGAACGATGACCCAAGAACCCGGTCCGAAACTTGACCCGAATAACGCGACTGACTCGGCAATCCGGCCGTGGCCCAAATAACCAGACTAACTTTCTGAGCCGACGATCCGATGATAGAATCTTGACCCAATTAACCCAGTGACGTTTTCTTCACTTGATTTGACCAGGTTTTGTTTCTGTGGCTTCAATCAAATCAATTTATGAGCTTCACAAATTCGTTCAGATTAACCTTTCCGAGATGGGATTTATTTGCAGACCTCGTAAGGTGTTTTTCATTTTTCTGGAGATATTAGACGTTTTCTGTGTGTGTTTTTACTGTTGTTATGAAGTTTTTGACATCCTATTATTCTTGGTGCTTTGGGTGCGGGTAACACCCTCGTTCCGGGTCACCACAGAAGGAAACAATGTTTGGACACGGAAGTCATAACGAAAGAATTGAAAACCCTACTTTGTCTCGGGGTCAACAGGTCGAAATCGGGTCTGGCTGGGTCTTGAGCATAAATCCGATGATTCGGTCCGAATCTTGATTCTTTGACTTTTTTCAGCTATGATAACAGGAGCTACTTAAATAAAGAAGTAGCGGACTCCGGTTATGGAAGCTAGGAAAAGCGGCAGTGGGAGACGTTGCACTGCCCCCTCCCAAAGCAAGTGGAGAAAAGCGATGTTTTTCTTAAATAATAATTTTTCTTTTTAAAAAAAACAAACTAAGCGATAACTAAAATTCAAACTGTGTAGTGGAAAACTTTGATACTAGATATTTATCCTCAAGGAAGAAGTATGTGATCAACTCTGTTTGTCCTTGCAGACGTCCAAGTATTACGTAAGCACATTTTTAGTCATATTAGACCCCTCCCTTGTAAGCAAAATGAACAGATACCCCAGTTCGTACGTAAGACTTGTCATATTTCTTAATCAAAAAAACTTTTAATCTTTAAAACTACACTAAAATGTTTGCAAGCGAATTTTACATAAGTATTGCTCTGATCCCCTCTCCCGATCGTGAAAAAAATAAGCAAAGCTTGAACGCTTACGTAATACTTTAATGACTCCTTTCTGGCGCTCATAACAACTCCCTGAAGTTAATGGCTATAAATCTTTCACTGCTATTCCCAATTAAACTGTCTTGCTAGAAAATTAGTAAAGGACGTAATAAAAACGACGATGACATCATCATCCTCTTCATACTTGTATTTGGTGCTTGGGGTCGTTGGTTCGATCCCAGCTCATGTGATGTGGACTTTGTGTTGGACAAACACCATGCGCGTGGGGTTTATCGGGGTTTTCCCGTTTGCTCCCACTTTCTTCATTCCACCAATTCATCCCATCATGATCCGTACGGTCTGAGCCAAAAAAGTTGTCTAAAGGCCTTAAAAACGAAATTCAGATACAGTAGAAATCTGATAGTCCAGCATGTTCGGGACCGGCCCGGTGCTGGATTACCGAAAATGCCGGACTATCGGATTTCTACTGTATCTGCTTTTATAGGTTAAGCCTTTTAACGCAATTTATGGACTGAACCTGTGTGTGGTGACAGCCGAGTAAAGTCCGAAAGTACTTGTATTGTTTAGTTTGTTCTTTATAATGAATTATAGAAATTTAAACTTGGTCACAACAAAATCTTACATTTCCCTTGTAAGTGCAAATGCAGTGTATTCGTTCTGTATGTTTTTCATTCGTATATTTTTTAATTCTATTTCGTAGCTCTAGAAGTTTGTGTTGTAAATGATTACTATGTACATTCTTTTCATATCCTTTCTTGCAGGAAGAGTATGTCCAAGAAAACATTCAATGGACTCCTATTGATTACTTCAACAACAAAGTGGTGTGTGATCTCATTGAAAGTAAACGACCTCCAGGCATTTTCTCTGTGGTGGATGATGTTTGTGCTACAATGCATGCCGTCTCAGAAGGTGTTGATCAAGATCTTCAGAATGTAAGTACTGTGTTCATTTAGAATTCTCTTCAGGATGACAGTTGTTTACCGAAACATAAACAAACACGAATCGGACGGCCCGGGTTTAAATTCCGGCCAGGACACTGGATACTTTTCTCTCAGTGTTCCTATGCCTGGCGCTCTGAGGTGCACTCAGCCTCCTATCAAATTGAATACCAGAGTGTCCTTGGTATTCCTGGGAGCCTTGAGAAAGTAAAGGCGATCGAGCGTAGGACTGATCACCCCACCTCACTTCGTACCGTAGGTCAAGAAAATGTGGAGCGCTACCTCCACACCCCCATGCACCGGGGATAGCTTTATCTTTTTACCTCTACCTATTTTCTTGGTGAAGGCTTATACAACCGCTCTGTCCGTCTGTCGACAACTTTCAGTTTAGTAACTACTAGGGCTAGGAAGGTGGTTGAGGTGTCGTTGGAAATATCTCGTTAGACGAGTTCAAACCCGTATCATTCATCCAGATCGCAGGGGCGGATCCCGAGTTGTGGGGTACGGCAATTTGCAACTCGGGAACTACTAGGGCTATGAAAATGTTTCAGGTGTCACTGGAAAGGTCTTAGCGATATTAAGCTCGTATCCATGTCACAGGGGCGGGCTCCGATCGACAAAGGGGTCAGTTTTCAGCTCAGGAACTACAAGGCCTAGGAAAGTGTTTAAAATGTCGGAAAAATCTTGCCGCGATTTTTTCCAACGGATGATTGATCATCCACATGGAATGCTCGCCGCTGAAGCCTGGCGGTAGCTTATATGAACCTACAGTCTGGCCCAAAAGTTCGTACCCAGTCGTAATATTTCTTCTCCCTATAAATTTGGAACTGATAGACCGTTTGGAGTAGTTTCATGTAACTTAAAGAGGATGTGAGTCTGTAGGTTAAAGAAAACTGTACTCAGAATCGTCTATCCATTCCAAAGTTATTCGGTAAATATGTTCCAATTGAACAACAATGAGCAAATAAAGAACGCCATTCCCATTTAGTGTAATATTTAAGACAGAGTTACTTTCATATGTTTCCTTGTATTTCCAAAGAATCAACTTTTCTTTCTTTCTTTCTTTTTTTTTTTTTTCATATAGGTACATTTTATAATAACAAGGATACGCACAAATACTCTAAGAACGTACTCATAAAATGAGAAAAAACATTTCCAACAAAGACAAAAAGTTTAAACAGGATCTTAAACTCGGTTAATAAAAAAAAAAAAAAAAAAAAAGCACCAGATGTGAAGCGAAAGAATACACGATTGGTTCATTCGTACAATCAGAAGTTAGAAAGGGTGAAGCTTAAACATTTTAAAACAACGAAATTCTATACTATACACAGTACAAGAAAAATTGAGGATACACATACAAGGAAACAATGGTATTTTAAAAGAAATCAATTACAGGTATCTAACACCTAATAATAATAATAATAATAAGGCGACGCACAGTCCGGGACTGTTCAGTGTGCATATACTTACGTGTAATTAGTCTTCATTATTATTATTTGCTTTTTGTGAAATGAACAATCACAAAGGTTTAATGTTTCAAATACCATGAATTCTTCTTCAGAATCTAGCACATTAAAGAGAACGAGAAGAAAGAAAAGCGAAAAATTAAACATGTACAGAAGTTCCGGGCTGAGCCTTAGATGCCTATTTAAGTTAAATCCCGCATTGATTGATTGATTGATTTAATGACAAGGCAAGATTCTGCAAAATGAAATTATACCAGGGATAATAAGATTCTCTGGATAACCAGCTCAAGAAATTCCACATATCAACTGAAGAGGGGGAACAGTATCGAACTATAGTCGTGCCATCTTACAGTAGCGATGTGTACTGACACCTGTTCCAATTTTGACCGTGGTAACCAGAGCACTTGTCTAGCGGCTGACAAAGAGCAGGCAGTTCGTCGAACTTCGTTCCTATTCTGAGAGCAGTCGTCCACGTGCAGCAGAAAATGTTTTCTTGAACCAGTAGTGGGAGTGTTCTTAGAAGTACTGGTTGTAGGGGTGTTCGGAAGTACGAAGTCAATTCCGGAATTCCGAACACCCCTAACCGTTTGTGTTTGAAGTTATTAGAACAACATTTAGATTAATTGTATTTACTATTTAATCTACTATCTAACAAACATCAGTAATGTCAATACATCACATTATAAGATCTTGTGCTGCTTCGTGATGTCGAAATATGGACAGAGTTGAAAGAACAATTGCTTTTTATTCGTTTCCGGAAGACAAAGTTTCGCGGCTCTAAATCCATTATCAACGAATGTTATCTGGGTATATTGTGCTGCCATCTTTTAAGGATAATAAGCCAAAGCTGATGCATGTAATTTACATCGTGCTCGCTAGGTGTCACTACTATGCATCGCTCTTACAAGGAACACTCGCCAGATGTCAGGACCCGATTTTGATGAAAATTCGTATGCAGGTACAGTGCGTAGGTAAACCTTCACAGCCAAAATTATTTAGGTGATGACGTCAACAAATAACGACAGGGAAACCCAAGAAAAATGGAAAGTAGAGACGAAGTAAATCGAATACAGAGTACGGAAAACGCCTTTTATTTTATAAACTGTTACAAATACTGGAAGCAAATGACTGTTAATGATTACTGGACAGGAGACAACACATACTGGAGGGTATGACGACATTGGCCGCCATCTTGACCATGCTTCAATTTTTTAAAATGGTAAGTGGGTTATGTAATATAACAATCTGCTGGAATGTTCCAAGAAACCCAATGACGAAGTCAATTTTGGCATAACTCTAATTCTGTACGAGAAAGTGACACTTGAAATCGTCTTGGGGAATGTGTGACACAAATTATGAAAAAAACATTTTGTTGAAACTGTTGAAGGAACGAAAACCAAAAGGCTACATAAAAGGTACCATTATGTTGGAAAATATGATCATCATGGCTACAACATGAAGTGCACTATACAGTTTTAAATACACTAATGGAAGATGAATCACCAATTTCAAGAAGGCGTAATGCTAGGTGTAAGTGACCTTCTACAGGTCAATTCATTTTGTCGTACAGGATTAGAGTTATGCCAAAATTGACTTCGTCATTGGGTTTCTTGGAACATTCCAGCATAAATTGATATATCACATGACCCACTTTTCATTTTTTTTTAAAATGCAGCATAGTCAAGATGGCGGCTATTGTCATCATACCCTCCAGCATGTATTGTCTCCTGTCCAGTAACCATTAATAGCCATTTACTTTCAATATATGTAACAGTGTATAAAATAAAAGGCGTTTTCCGTACTCTGTATTGGATTTACTTCGTCTCTACGTTCCATTTTTCTCGGGCTCCCTTGTCGTTATTTGTTGACGACAGCACCTATAATTTTGACTGTTAAGGTTTACCCAGGCACTGTACCTGCTTACGAATTTTCATCAAAATTGGGCTCTGACACCTGGCGAGTGTTCCTTGTTATTTGAAACTGTTGTCACGTATTCAACTTGGCGCTTCCTATATATTGCTCCATTGTTATACTGGGGTTGGAACCATGTAAGTATCTCTAAAAACCGGAAACGGACCTCCCCCCCCCCCCCCCGTGGGTTAGTGTTAACGCTCGCTGCCTTGTAATCAAAGGATCCCGGGTTCGATTGCCGGTGGGGACACAAATGGTTCAGACCCCGCGTTAAACTGCGGGTCTCATCCTTAGAAGATTACCAGCTCGTTTAGGACATAATAATTCAGTCTGAAATGGAAGTGGAGGTTTAGATACAGAAGTTAGGGGTAGTTTACATAAAACGTGGTTTAGCTTTGTAGATACTTCGTTGAGAAATGAAAACAACTAGAAACACAAATCTATACCACGTAACAGTAATTTATCCAAAATGATAGTTTTTGCCGCCCAGTTTACGTATTTGGCTACACTGATTTCAAGCGATTACACTTGCAAACTTTTGTGCAAATTCTTTCCCTCTTCCTTATTTTTTCTTATTTACTTTACATGTTAGTTCCTGAGGACGGATTCACTTGGATTTGAAACGTGAAAACTTTTTTAACTGTTTCTTCTCAAAAACAACACAAGCTAATTTACACTCAAGTGTAGTGTCAGTTTTTCTGTGTTAATTTAAATATTGACCTCACACAATTATTTTTTTTTCTTGTTAAATAAAAGGTAATAACTTCCAGTTTTAAAGGTGAGATGCCAGTTATATCCTTGTAATAATCAGTAATCGTTTTGGACCTCTGTTTTAACCAAATATTAACTTATACGTGCATGCCGCAACTTAAATATCCAGGTATTTGGCAATTGCATATCACAAGCATCTTTAACTGCATATCATAAGCATGGACACGTATATGGTACTTATTTTTGTAACATTTCTATCTCTTTTTTTATGCTTTTGCATTATTATTGTTATTTTTATGTTGTTTTTTACTGTAGGGCAACAAGCTCTTCTATATGTAGCTATTACCTATGTAAAGGAATTTTGTAGCTTAATGCAACCCTACACTAAACAATAAATAATAATAATAATAATTGTGTGTCCATTGAAAACAAGAAATCTCTGAGAATTAAGTATTCTTTTCTTTCTATCATTTTAGAAATTGAATGGCTCCTTTACTCAGCATCAACACTACCAGCAATGCAAGGAGGGTTTTATTATTCATCATTATGCTGGAATTGTTACGTACAACGTGGAAGGCTTCTGCGACCGAAACAGGGACGTTCTTTTCCCAGATCTAGTGGAGCTTATGCAAAGCAGTACAAAGTATGTTCTTTTTCTTATCTTTCAGCTAATCTTATTGTGTTCAATATGCAAGGTGTCGGGAAATGCTTTTCCTTCGATTGTGGTTATTATTTAGCACCATAGCAGATGAAAGGACAGCTTAACATGTTTATTTGCAGAGTTAGTGTCACGAGCAGTGCTAAAAATGGGGGGATCGCCTTTCCCCCAGTAAACTAAAATGTGTGTTTCATGGGGAAATATGGTGATCGCAAAGTTCGAGTAAACACAACAAACAACTATCGTTTATATTTCCGAGAAGCGGCTAATGACGCTTTGTTACCAGTTGTTGAAATTCGTTGAAAGCTTAAAACCTCCACAGATACTGGAAACCTGTTACTCCACATGGAGCAGACAAGTAAAGAACGGTTTAAGAATGATTAATGATCATTGGTCCATACTAACTTCTATCCCAGTAACACATTCGTACAGAGAGGTCCAAGAATCTCAAGTCGTGAATCGTTTTCGCGGAAAATATGCGAGACACTCTCTCACTTAACCCCCCCCCCCTCCCTCTTACACACTTCACTTCCCCCAACATACCTTTCTGCAAGAAAGTGGTAAGAAGTCTTCCCGTCTTACTTCTTGGAACAAAAAGTAATGAAATTGAGTTTCAGGTCATAAATTCAGTCTGGTAAACCGTGTATGTTTTATCTATTTTTAATGGTACATTTGCCATTTTCCCAAATGTGCAGAAAAATACTCACAGTATTAAGGAATGTAGTTACCAGGGGACCCATATCTTGTGAGTTCGGGTGGGGCAATCTCGGGTTTCTTAACTGGTCCCAACAATGTTTCATCCTTTTGTTGCATGCAAAAGTCACGAATTTTGCTTCTGTGAATTCTGTAGAATACCCTGTTACATTCTCTATTGACTATGAATTGGTCTATAGTCGTAATCACTAACCAGTTTATTTTCAAATTCTGCCCTCCTAGATGTTACTATTAGCGCGAGAAAACTTCTATATCGCCATACACTAGCGAGAAATATCACAAACCAACAAATAAGATTTCAGCTGACTTGCGCGTGATTAATGGTATTCCATTTTTTTTGGTCGTTGTGAAACTGCTGAATAGCGAGGCAATCGACCGCCATCTTCCTTCCTGTTATTAACTATACGAGAATTACTCTCTCGTTATCTGCGTAGCGACTAGAAAGATCGTGAATTGCGAGACCAATGAGATTTCAGTTGACCATTCCTTTGGTCAGCCAGCTTGGCTACTGCTTAGGCCTAGGACCCTTTGTGCGTGTCTCCATTGTTGTTTAACTGTGGAAAGCTTGGGTGTTGTTCTTTATGAATGCTCCAAAGGGAAACTAAAATACATGTCATCAGAGTTCCCTTAATGGAATTTAGGATACAAAACATTTTCGTAAAGACGAATGCAATATCTGGTTCAAACTTTGTAGGTATACCTACCCCAAGTTAAAATATATGATGCTAGGCTAGTTTCGTTTGAAACTTGAAAATTCTTGGGCATTTGGATTTCAGAATCACTTGACTGGAAAATTCATATGAAATTAAGTGAGAAACTTGCACAGATTCTTTACATAATAAAAATGTTGAACAATAAAGTCAGTAAAGAACTCATCCTTTCCATTCCAGAGTAAGGTACGGCATAATCTTTTGGGGTGCATCTAAAGTACCTATGCAGAGTACATTCATAATTCAGAAAACAATGGCAAGACTGCTGGCAGAAGAAGCCCCCAGGGCATCCTGTAAACCTACGTTTAAAGAAATTGTAACTTTCACTTTCTTGTTTATATATTCATGAATTAATAGAAACTCTGAAATCCATCAATACAAAGCCCTTCAGAGACAGAATTTACATGTAGTTGCGGTTCGTGTGAGTGAACTTCATAAGGATACTGTACACTTGGCAATAAAGGGGTATAACAAACTTCCCCAGTGTATGAAAGATAAGGAATTAGGGTTTGATGCAGCTGTTTACTCCTTCTTGTTAAACAATTGTTTTATGATTTCAAGGAATATATCACCTAGTCAAGTATGTTAAATATTGGTAGATGTTCATTTGTCCTGTATTGAATATTTAATATTCATATATTCAGTGTAACATAGGAGGTAAACTTAGAAGATTTTATTAATGTCATTTCATTGTTACAATATATACCATTCTTATTCTTACTACTCTGTTGGCGTGTTCAGTACCAACATATATATAAACACAGCGTCATTGCGTAAGAGAGTTCTAAATCTTATACAAATTCTGTCCTCCCGTGGAGGTCAAATTCTTGATGGTTGTGACCCATCCTTATTGAACGGGTAGGAACGGCTAAGTAGGTAAAATCACGTGGGTAGATAATTTGACGTAAGAAGATAAAACCACATAGATGTCATAAAGAACAGAGCACGCAACCAGTGGTCCATTGTCGTGGGATTAATGGCCATGATATCAGAACAATGATCCACTGGTGGCATGTTTGTTCTGATACGTGAGTTTATCTACCTATATTGACCTTAGCTACTTACCCGTTCCTAAACTTAGCTCGAGATGATGACGAGTGATAACCATTGAAAATTCGCGTATAAAAACAACTTCGCGGGGAACAGTATTTACTACCTTATTTATAGAAAAGGTTAAAGAGCACGTGATGAATATTTCATGTTGTAAAGAAAGGGAAATATAAACCTGCGCCAATTTTTGAAAGGTAGTGTAATGTGTCTTGTAGTTATAAAGACTAGAATTGTAATTTCCTGCTTCCATTGAGGGAAACATGTGATGCTCTATGATAACATGAAATGAGACGGAAACATTTTGTTTTGCGAAGTTGAACACAAAAAAAGAATATTTGTTTCATTTTTGGATTGCCTTGGAGTCTAAAATGAGATGTCTTGTCTTTTCAGTGCTTTCGTTCGAAGTTTGTTTCCAGAACAAGTGAACACAGGCGCCAAAAGGCCAACAACTGCAGGAAATAAAATTAAAACTCAAGCCAATGTTCTTGTAGAGGAACTGATGAAGTGTACTCCACATTATATTAGGTATTCATGGTTGAGCATTTACATTAGGGCTTGAAAGTTCAAAATTCAAAACGTTAAAGGTAGGGCTGTGCGATATCCGGTTTTGAATATCAAAAATCGATCGATATATCGAAGGTTTGATAATATATCGATCGATTATATCGAAAAATATCGAAAATTATCGAAGTATCGAAAAATATTGAAATATCGAAGTATCGATATATCCAATTTCTGTATTTATAAAATATCGAAATTTCGATATTCACAAAATATCGATCGATCGATCGATATATCGAAATATCGCACAGTCCTAGTTAAAGGTAGTTTAAGCTAATAGTATCGATTTCTTCAAATATTCTTTGAGGAAATCAAACTTTCGAATTACACACCAAAGCAGTGCCGTATAGAATTCAGTTTATAACTAGTGAGATGAAGGGCCAAGAAATTTAAACTGTCTTGTAAGGATCCGTAAGGAGATGACTTAGAGCCCAGATTTTAGGCAAAATGCCTGTTGTTGCTGTGATATATTATGAGAAGGACTTTTTTTTTTAAGTCTTAGGTCTGCGAACAGTCAGTTTTGTCTATAGACTAATCAAGAGGCATTATGTTCGAGAGCTGAAACTGGTCAGTCGAGTCAAGAAGTTTTGGACCGTTTCTATGCTCGGGATCCTTTGTCCAGTTTCGACAAGGTGACTTGGAGAACAAAACAGATTTTGCAATTCTTTCCCTGTTAAACACTGTTGCGTTTGAATTGTGCATTTTCAGGGGGGGTGACAAGGGCCGGAGGTGTTATCCCGTCTCCTCCAGAGTACAAAAAAATTCGATGTCGCACAGGTGTTAGGGTGTGAAGCTGTAAACTTTGATATGATGAAGCCTTGGAATCTTACTGCTGTTGTGGTTTGGTAGAAAAGAGTTTACATAAAGAAACAAGACACGGCTATATTTGTCATACCTATTTTAGACACTATCTTAAATTACACTTCTCATGTATGAAAATCAGTTCTGTTGTCTTTTCGTAAATTTTGCTATTAGACTTCTCTGTAGTCTGTACATAAGGACAATGACTTTTAGCATTGTTTATATCGCAGTTCCTTGAAACAATGTAATTCAAGTTGTTTCTGAAATATAGTTCATAAACCTTTATGCAGGAAATTGTTTCCAACATTCACAATCGATAATTTCAAGATAAGTCTTTCTCTTTTTGTTAATAATACAAGTACATAGATCGCCATTGTAATCTGAGATACATGAACTAACTTCTCAAAGAATCTCATAATTGACATTATTGATTGATTCAAATCCCAGAAACAAGACTAGGTTAAACAGGGTTAAGGCTGAATCACTGGGTCAAAATTGGGTCATCGGGTCAAGTTTCATACATCGAACCGCCAGGTCAGTCAGTCTGGTCATTTGGTCTAAAACCGGGTCACCGAGTCAATTGAGGTAACCGGGTCAAGTTTAGAACCGGGTCACCTATGTCCGGATCAGGCCGACCAGAAGAAATTTGTCCAAGCTAAGAGGCCATGACAGTGGCAGATAAGTACTCAGGATTCTTTCGGATTGCTGAATTGTTCGTCACCGAACTTAAATTTGTCATTGAAGGAGGAGAGAATGTTATCATTAATGTTTTTGTTTCCTCCACGCAACATGCGTGTCGCTTACCGTGATGCTGCCAGTCAGTGAGCTTACATAACTCTCTTGTTTGAATTTTCACATAACTTGATTTGTGATGCTAATGGTGAAATATTATCTCATTTATTCTGTACAGTGTATCCACTCCAAGTAAGAGTTTTTTTTATAATTAAATGATGGTGACAGGGAACGATAACAAAATGAACATTACTACTTTGTTGATATTGATGCCCTGCGTTTAAAAGGACAGTATTTTAAAGATCCTTTAAAATTTGGACATCGAACTATAAATATAATATCCTACATATGAAAAGAATGTACAGGCCCTTTGAAATTTGGATCCCATAACGGGATTACAAAAAGTTGTTCGTTGTATCCATTTAACTTAGATGTCTCTCAGATCCGACTTGTGTTTTGTTATGTTATCGTAAGTTACATAGAGAAATTTGAAATTTGCTGGAGAAAATGTTTAACTAATTCGAAAATCCATGTAAGCATCTACTTGAACACGTCTTTACCGAGCCACCGTAGCTCAGTGGTAGAGCGTTGGCCTAGCATTCGGTAGGTCGTGGTTTCGATCCCAGTGGCCGACCATCCTGACTGAGGATTTTTCCTCAGTCACACCAGGCAAATGCCAGGATGGTACCTTCAACATAGGCCCTGGCCGACACCTTCCCGAATCCTTTGCCCTCCCCTGTCCCGGCCTGAGCCTTAGATGCCTAAAGGCCATAAAATTCAAATTGAACACATCTTTAATAACAAGCTATACAATATTTCAGTCGATCTAATGTAGCTTTCTCAGGTGACCACAAATCCGAATAAGTAAAACTTACATTACGTTAAAGTTAC
>JAGDQP010015638.1:0-42247 GCA_022664845.1 Lepisma saccharinum
ATTC
Source organism: Lepisma saccharinum (assembly GCA_022664845.1). Classification (NCBI taxonomy): domain Eukaryota; kingdom Metazoa; phylum Arthropoda; class Insecta; order Zygentoma; family Lepismatidae; genus Lepisma; species Lepisma saccharinum. The sequence goes on from JAGDQP010015638.1 coordinate 5, forward strand.
GAGTAGCTGTAGCTCACTTTGTACAACGTTGACTCGTATTTGGGAGATCATGGGTTCTATATCAGCGGCCGACCATCCTGACTGACATTTCCAGGGATTCTCCTCAGTTACATCAGTCAAATGCCGAGATAGTACTTTCAACTTAGTCCTGGCCGCATCCTTTCTCTTTCCCTATCATGATTTGAACCAGAAAGCCACAAATCATTTAAATTCAATTGCAGAGCTAAAACAAAATAAAAATTTAAAACTTGTAGGACCAAAAACAGCAGCAAATATACTGGGTGATTTTTAATACATTATACCGCTTCTTCTCTTTGCAGGAAGCGTAGACAGCAGCGTTTGGAATACTGGAGCCACTCAACAGTGTAGCAAGTTGTCGAAATTTATTTGGCAGCAGCTCCCAACATTTCTAACTTCTGGTAATGTCTAATTCCAGGCCTTACGAAAAAAAAAAAAAATGGAACGGAAGATACGGTGCACAGTGGTGCGACGCAAGACAATATCGAACAACATATTGTGACTTAAAACTCCCAGACCTGTGAAACGTTCATCAAATACTTTCTTTCATTTACAGTTATTTCCAAATGTTTGTGCTAAATGGAGTAGCATATTTAGGTATCTCCCGCCCCTAGGCCCACAGAAACTGCCGCCCTTCAGATTTAATAAGCATTTAATTACATAGGAAAATCGGAATAACAATGTTCAGATTGGTATATGGGATATATCTGCTGTAGAATTGTGTGGAAGTTGTAGGAATTTATTTATTTCTAGGATTTCAGGTGCGCTCCCAAGTCAGACATTCGTTCACAAATACTAGTTCAATGTCGGTTGAAAAAGTGTTCTTAAATTTATTTTACCTCTCTTATGACGTCATTTTCACAAATCAAATGCATTGTTGTTAGGTAGAAATCGGAATTTCTTCTAAAGAACATGAAATGAGAGCAGTATTTAAGAAGCGCGGAATAATAACCTGGAAATTTCTGCCGGCCCTCAAAATTTGTTGCTCTAGGCCTGGGCCTATACAGAATATACCTAAATACACCATTGGCTAAATGATGTATTAAATATTCCCCTGTGCGACAATAAGCATTATCGCACCAACAATATTATAAAAGAACACTTGTTTTACATTTTAGAAATATCTTGTAGACCTCAGAGGAGTTAACTCTTGATCTCCTCTCGTAATTTTTTTTTTCACCTTTTATCAAGATTTGAGCGCTTTCTGTACATTTCCTCTCACTACTTAGCATGTAGGGAAAAAGTTTTAAAAATGGAAGTGGGAATAAAGACCGTGGCCATAGCTTTTTGGTTTAAACCAAGCTCGGAATAACAGTAAATGTATAACTTTTCTCGCTATACAATTAACCTCTCCACGCCTAATGACAAATATACGAGTCACGGTTATCGCACCTAATTATGCCAAATGAGTGAATTAGGTGTCAAAATGTTCGGGAGGATCTATCTAATAGCTGATATGCATTTTGTGATGCCTATGATGTTTCATGGGGGTGGGAAAGGAGAGAGAATTTACTGTATAATTTATAAGCATGATTGTTGTCCTAAAATGGTGAAAAACAAATTAATTAAGTGCAGATATACTTTGTTGTGGGGAGGGAAATTTTTAATTGTTGGAGAACAAAGAAGTGAAGTTGGCTTAGTACTGTGAGGTTTTTCGGAACGGATCGACAAAAGACAGCTGCTCTCTCAATTGCTCAAATGATGGGTCCAAATGTTACAACTTGGAGTGTGTGTGTTCCAGATATTTAGATATTCATGACATATATCCAAAAGTCTCGATGAACCGAATTTCCTGATAAACCGAATCGCGAAACAGTAAAAAATAAAATTATGATTTTAGCAGTTTGCAAATGTAACATTTGATTTATATTCCTATTCAGCTTTGTTTTGGAATTTGAGCATTTTCAACTTCGAGTCGAAAGTCGACGCCTAACAATGGGAAGAGAAATGAATCATTCTTGATAAGTCAGAAATGACGCAGAAAATTTCGTGTTCGGGAATTTGTTTCTAACAACATGGTGAATATCAGTAGTGAAAACACAATATCGCTGGGTTGTCAATCTTGCCAACCTGGTGAAACGTGTTTTTTTTAATGTCACTAGGTCGTATTATTGTGTATGTGGGATCCTCTACTGATGATAAACAACATACGCGAAGCACACGCCGCAGTGTTGTACATTATGGATAAGACATGATATGAAATTTCCTAAAACATTGCATAGTTTGTATAAGATCGCATAAACCTTTCTGTTATATCCATAGTTTGCAACACTGCGGAATGTGCTTTACCTATGTTTTTATCATCACTAGAGGGGCCCAAATACACAATAACATGATGTAGTACCATTTGAAATTTGTATACGTTATACCACGTTGGCAGCACTGACAATCTAATAACATCGCATTTTCACTCCTTATATGAACCATGTTGTTAGAAACAAAATTTCGGTAACGAAAATTTAATTGAATGCGTCGTTTCTGATTTATCGAGAATTATTCATTTTCTTCAAATTGTTGGGCCTCGAATTGCACCAATGTTTATAGGAACTTTGTTTCTTATTTTCATGTCACCTCTTAAATTTTTCCGTGCATTTTTGTTACACCCTGTATTATGGTATTACAATATTGGATTATAGTAATTACGTTTAAAAAATTGTTTAGTGTAAAATATAGTTGTTCTTTTAACATACAGTACAGTACTAAACTACAATAGGTAAATCGTTTAGTCTAATTTTGGTTTGACCGAATCATCTTTGGTCCCATCAAATTCTGTTAAACGAGATTCTAGTGTACGTGGGAGGTGCACGTGGAGGTCATTTTTTCTTCAAATAGCTAATATGAGGTGCCCAGCAACCACTATTCGGTATCCGATTTTTCTCCGCTTAGGTCTGTAACCAGATGGAGGGCAAGGAGGTCTGAACCCCCTCTTGCACTATCGTGAGCCTGCTAATTTCATCGTAAACTGAGCCTCCACAATCAAAATTAAAACATTTTTTTTTTAAACAAAAAGTAACTATTGATATTGCTTTAAACTATGCATATGCAATAACTACCTCATTTGTGCTTTTACTAAAATGTACGTAAGTGACCTCTGTTCCTAGTTTTACACACACATAGACAAAACTTTTGACCCGCTAAACTTGGCTTGAGCCCCCTGAGGCTGGTTACAGGCCTGTTTCCCCTTGTATTCTACTGATCTACGTTTTTGTTATATATGTTTATAGGAATGTCTAAAGTATACGGTTCTTTTTTCACCCCCTTACAATAACAAACACAAGACGATTTTAAAAGAAATAAAGTTTTGACAGAGTTTTCGATTTCATTCGTCTTTTTCTACAGATCGGACACATAATGGGCACAAACGTTATGCATTTGGAATTTATATTTCATAAACTTTCCAACAATCTATGAATCATGGCCCTCTGGTAATTAGGAAGTACATAAAGAGTCTGCTATTTTCTTGCTTTTCCTGTTGCAGGAACAGATTAAAAAGTTTGATGCGGAAAAGTTGGAGAATATGAGAACAGACTGTGATTAAAATTGCACAAGAAGTGTTATGGAAATTTTGATTCACAAGAAAAATTTTGATTCAAAATTCACCTCAGGAAAACAAGACAAACTTCCCACACTTTCTGTTCATATTACTAACACGTCTTAAGCACATAACCAACACAATTTCAGATAATATGTGTACAAGAAGTGCAAAAATAGATGTGACTTGTGTAGTGCAATGTTACAAGAGGAAAATTGGCTAAAGGTGATGAAAAAAAAAAAATCTTTGCTTAAGTTGCTGCTGTATAATACAAACAATTTTTTTTGAAATATAAGAATCTTCTAACACCTGTATGAGTCGTTATATTTCTGTACAGTTATTACATTTTAAGTAAAAACAAATTAATGAGCAAACACTTTTTTCAAAGCAAAAAAAAAAAAGAAATTCTTCAAGACCGATTTAAGATAGTTAAATTCATATACTATAGTAAAATTTACTGTAGTAGTACTGTAGAAAAAATAGTATATTTTAAAAGTATAAGAAGTTAAAAGTTTAATGTTCCTTATAAAATAATATTGGAATTAATTATTCATAAAATGTTTTGTCTTGTCAAGTTCCGTTTGTCATTCCGAGGTGCCACCCAACATGCAAACGAAACACAAAAGTCAAAGAGGCGTTATTTACAGCAGACATGCAAATGAAGAACAGGAAAAAATATTAGTTTCTCAAGGGAAATATAACTTTCTCTGTGAAACATTTTTTCTTCATTGTGCAAAATAAATGTTCTCTTAAATGATAGTGAAATGTTTGTTTCAGCACACAAATGCGATCGCCATTGTTTTGTTTGTTTATAGGAAATATTTTTCCTCAACTGTCACTTTCCATTTTTTTAATATATGTTCGACGGAGGGAACTTGTGACGCTTTTAGCAAAAGCTCCTAATGAATAAATAAGAAAGCATATTGCTCACATTTGAATGCCACTGTGAATTTGGATAATATATACTGTACCAGTATAATTACCAAATAATTACTTTTCTTCCAGTAACAAATAATGAAATTACAAGACTTAAAAAATGACCTTGATTAGAGTAATAAAATAAAAATCTAAAGTATTACTAATTAAAACCAGTTTTATCCACTACAAGTTATATATAGAATGGTAAAATAAGGTAGAAAACAGATACTGCCTGTTAGGGCGTAAAGACAGATGCATACTAGATTCACAACACAAAAGAAAAGTGGCAACGTTTCGCCGAAGCGTGATAACATAATAGGACAAATGGACAGAGAGCTCTGGTGCTACGGAGCGGCCATCTTGCCTACTGACGCCCGGTAACAGAGTGGCTAGGTTACTTTAGAAAATAACTAAAGATGCCGAAGAAAACACCAAATGGTGAAGGAAGTGTGCAGCTTACTAAGAGTCGGTCGGCTATATACTATTGAGCTCTTTATGGCTACTTGAACATGTCCGGAACTTTATTTCCATCTGAATCAGTAGTCGATAAGAATAGGCGAAGTTTATAGGCACAGCTGCCAGGGGCTCAAGATGAAAATACAGGACAAAATTGCAATAACCCAAAAATCGCAATCGAAAGAGCAAAAGAGGGGGAAATTATTTCTTCGGAAAAAGAAAGTACTGTTATCTCCTTTTTTTTTTAAGAAAAAGGTTAAGGACAAGGAATTAAATACCCTGTCGAAGAAAGAAGAGAAAAAGAGAAGAATCCTGAAAAGTGGCAGCGTTTGGATAGGAAACCGCAGAATACTGCACAAAGTTCTTTCCAGATAGTTATGGTTTAAAAGTAAGCATGGAATGAGATAAGGCTTTCTTGCTTTGGACCTAAGAATAATTACAATAATGTTTAGTTACCAAATGTTGTTGTTAATAAACAATGAAATTCAAGTGCTAAGGCCAAAAAACTTCTTTAATTATTAATTTAAAAATCTGAACATTATTTGGTTTTTCTTCCAAAATTGTTCCTATGTTCCTTTTAACAAGTGAGAGGTTCGAAAATTTACAAAGCGTATTTATTAAATGCACGTAAATATTACATATTGTGTGTATAAAGCTAACTAATGTAAACTAAAAAAAAAGTAACCTAATCCAATTCACAACATACATTTTTTTTACGGGATTACAAAAAAAGTACCACAAGTGTGATTATCGATATACATGTATATCATTATATGTCAGGAATCATATTCCTACTTTTTTGCTTTTAATAGTTCTTTATTGTCTTTTACTTCATCGTAAAACTCTTCTCATTCAAAAATCGCTATTTTAGGGAAAATTATTTTCGTGGAGCTGTTAGAGATGTCACGATGATTAAAAATCACTACTTTTGTTCTCACTAATAGGAAGTGTGTAGAACAGGATGAGGAAACGACGCGGTCAACAGATGTGGAACCGAAACTTTAACCAGACCAATACAGCACATGCAACTGTGAACGAATGTACTTCTCATTTCCGCGGTATTATGGATCTAGTCGAACAAAAATTAACTTGTCAAATAAGGAACAATTGACGTCCCATGAAAGAATGTTACGAGACGCGGGACATTTTACTCAAATACGGGACTGTCCCTTAAAATATATAATTCCCTTGCAACTTTGTTCATAGGGTGGACTAAGGATGGCCACATTTTCCGGAAACCGGAAAATTCAGAACGGAAAACAGAAATTTTTCCGAAAAACGAAAGCCGAATTTTTTTCCGGAATACAGACAACATTATTGCGGAGATCAGAAAGTTTTTTTCAGGAAGTGGTCATCTCTAGTGTGAAGGTGGACTCCTTCCCAAATTCCGCTTTTTGTATCATAGTGGTGTATCTGAAATCTCATAAGGAGGTTATTAACCCCAGTGTTTCCGCCAGACCCCACCTTGTGGGGAGTGTCACCCCCAAGATCTCGAGAGCACCCCCTAACTTAAAAGCCGTAAAAATCGTAGAAACCGTGCGAAACTCCACTTACATCCTCCCAATTTTGACTTTACACCCCTCCAAACTAAAAATCCTGGCGGAATGTTGGTTTAGCCCGTCATCAAGCATTTTACAAAGAGGGAAATTTGCCGACTTAATTACTAATAATGTATACATTAATACATTAAAAATTGAATTCACAAAATTAATACTTAAACACTATCCATATTGTAGTTTGGTAAAAGGTAATGTTTGTAGTAATAAAATAATGTATAATAATTGTTTACAAAATTTTCACCGCTAGAAGTTGGATGAGGTAATATGCAAATTCTAGTTTTATTGTTCATAAAGTCTTTGCTGTCCGTGACTGCTGGGCTCTACACTAAGATGAATTGAAGGTCAACAGCTGATAGCTATTCTCTTCTCTGCAACAACATGAAAGATGCGTGCGTTCTATTGCAGTATAATCAATCAGCAGCAGTGTATACTGAAGTAATAACGTTCTAACTAAATCAAACATCTAAGGAGTAGCATTATAGTAAAGACACCATTAAAAGCAGAAAAGCAGAAGTTCCTTGAATTACTATTATTCACTTCGAATCATCTAAATAGTGAGTTCCACATGCTTTAGTTTTACCAATAATTTATTTGGTCTTAGTTTGAATAAATTAATGGCAATATTAGTAGTTATATATTCCTCTTTATATATAGTGACCACTAATCTTAAACAACGCAATATGGCTAAATCATTTTCTGAAATCAATATCATCAAAGTGTGTCATCAACGTAAATCATTCCAGAATTCTCTTTCATAGGCTAATGATAACAACTTCTATCTCTTTGTTCAAGAAATATAAACATAATAGAACTTACCGGAGTTTTAAAATTTAAGTGGTCCTAACCTAACCTAATACAAAAACATAATATACACGAAGTATCAGACAAACTACTTTAACATAAATATGTGATTATTCTAAAGATCGTGAATATATCATGTAAGTTTAACTTCACTGATACCGCAAATCATACATGCAAAATACGACAAAATATGTTTCATGCAAAGTTAGTTTCTTTGATTTCTACAAAGCAAATTTATTCATCAATGTTTGGACGTCTTTCCAAATTTCCTGAGCATAAGCTTTAAAAGCTATGATTGCCACACACGTACTTTGCACTAATTTCAGGATAGGTTGCGTGTTTACCGCATTTCATGTAAATTAAGTAATTGTTAAGTTCACGTTCCACGTCTACAAAATCTGTTTTATGTAACATGCTCTGGTTTTGATCCTGTCTCTTTTCCTTCTTCTTTGGACTTAAATTCTACCTCATTCTCCTTAATTACATCGACATCAGATCCGACGAACTAATGTACAAGAAGGAAAGAATCAAGAGGACACAGAGGAGTGGTGGATAAGTGAAGAAAATCCAATAACAGCATCTAGGTTGAAAGAAAATGCAATTCGTAGATCGGAACGAACGCGTCAACCTCCACAACATGTTGAGTGCGAGGGATATTAGATATGCCAAACTAACTTATGTATTTTCTTATTTCAATTGATTGGAGTATAAGTTAACTTTGATATGTACACTGTGCATGTATATGTATAAGTGTTGATCCCAGATGTGAGAGTATTGGTGTTGTTATTGCTGATGTTCTTCATATAAGTGGAAACAAATATTAACATAGATTGCTGGATATGAGACCTAACCTATTAGGAGTGAAGCTATCTCAGTAAATGCATGAAGCAATAATTATCTGTATTTAGGAAAACTGCTTTCTCATGACTTGCGTTTGTCTGTAATATATTTTATTCTGGAGGAAGAGCAGTTGTAAGGGCTGTTTTGTTACTTTATAAGCTTTGCCTCTTTGTCAGTAACGAATTTCTCAGTTTATTTACTCCATTTATGACTGATACGGATAGTTTTTGTTTCAAGTATGTCACCTTATGTGGATTAACTAAGAAACAAGGCTAATACGTATTGTAAATGTCTTGGGATATTGTAGCTACATTATTCAATAGTAAGGGTTTATAATGTATATATATTTTTGTGTCCACATGTGTGATACTTGATAAATATGTTGAGAACTAAATATACTCCTAATAATTATGCCTGCAATGTATTGGATTTCTCTGTAGTAACATTGTGTAGTATGGAACCCACATGGTAGAAGATTGTTTTCTTTTAATCTCTTCTACTAATTAACTAATCCCATTAGTTCAATGATTGTACATCATCCTCTTCAATATTTGTTGTTGAAGAGAGATAACTTAAAAGTAGGTCTAATGTTAAAATGTATATTCGAAATTTCCATTGATAATCACATTAATACACTTCAAATTTTGTTAAGAGCATTCCAAATACACAAATGCGTTACGAATGTCAGTGCATGATGTTATTGCTCGCTGAAAAGGACAATATAAATGACATTCTTAGCTGATGTTCACAATTCAATACATTTTACTAACAGATAAAATACAAACCGCGTACAAGAATGCTTTTAATACGTATTTGTTTCATAAATATGAATATAGACTTGAGCTTGTGTAGTATTTCCCAAGCCAGGGCCGAAGGAGGAACAAGTGAGGGGTTTTATAAAGAGAGTGAGCTATGCCACAAAGTAAATAAGAACTTGGTTAACATTTACTTACATTTCTCTGAAACTATGCATTTTTTTTTTTAAGAATAATGAAAAAACTTGTAATATTTCAACAATAATCATTTCTGAAATATTGTGTATTTCTGCAGCATCGTCTTTAAACACGAGGTGGAAAGTTATCGTACCTTAAATAAAAAAGAAAGTAGAGAAAAAGTTCTTTTAAAGTTTAAATGTACCTGTCAGCTGATAGCAAAACAGATGACCGCTAATGCTTTCATAATTTAAAACCGTGTTGGACAAATGAATGAGAGTATATTTTGTTGAGAAAAAGTACAAATGCTTTTTATTTAGAAATACCAAAAAGAAAACATTTTTTTTCACTCATAAGGACCTTCTTGCTATGACCACTTCATAAATGGTCCTATTCGAAAGAGAGAAAAGAATGCTATTTCTCTTCGGCTATCACAGTGTCAGATCTCCCCTTTCCAAAGACCCATGTTAGATTGAAAAGTTTTCCCGAAGAGGTTTCCTTTTTTGAGCGTTGTTGAAAAGCTACCGCCTTCTTATATAGAAATCCCGACAGGTTCTCAATACAGCATACATCCTATGTTAACAAACTACTTTGTACTATCTACATTAAGATTGTATCGCCTAAAAAAGAGAAAAAAATATAATTCAGGGGGCACTAGCAGGTAATGGCGACTGTTTTACAGAGGCGGCAAGATTCTCTGTGTGTGCGTCTTCTTTTCAGATGTATGATTCTAAACACCACAGGGGCTGTAACACCAACAAATCACCTAACGTCAAAGTACCATTGGATTTTCGTTATAGAAGGCTGGAGACAGGAAGCTGGGTTCTGTTACAGCTGCATGGAGATAATGGTACCTACTCAAGGATTGCCTTATGGAATCACAAAGAAGACGCACAACACCCATGCGGAGTACGACATGAATTAAGATAAACACGTTCCGGTTCCGTTACAGAAGGATGAAAAGAAGTAATGACTTAAAAAGAAAGAAATCAGTTATTTATTCAACAACCTTGGGTTTCTTTTCTAAATCAACCTCTCAATATATCTTCACTATGAATATTAATGTTTCCCTACCTATAGATCATCCAACTAGGCGTCTCTCAAGTTTCCACTTCTTCATCAACATCTCTTGATTATGTAGGAGGTGAGTCACTTCTTTCTCTTCTTCTTTCTATTTTCTCCTTGGGTTACACGTAAGCATATAATGAACTCATACACGTAGACAGCACATGTGCACAGATTGCATACATTACTTAAACCATGGCTACTCCAAAAATATTCGTAAAAAATGAAGTCATCATTAGCCTCATTGTATCCTTTTTCTCGACGCTATGACGTTCAAGAGGATGTATGTGTGCTTCAGCACTCAAAATGTGGAAAATGTGCTCTTTTAATATTTAGATGTAAAATCAACACCTAAAGGTAGATGGTAAAACAAAGCGGCACCTTAAAATTCAGTAGTTCGTATCTCTGCACATTTTCTTAGCAATGAGATATCAACATTCTTATTTCATTTAAAATGAAAACATTCTAGTTTGGACAGAAGATCAGTGATCTTCCGGGAGAATTTACTGTCCCGAGAGAGATACAACTATTCTTCATAATAATAATAAAGATTATTTTTGATAACACAAACCTTCGGATCCATAACAGACCAAAACGCTTTTCTTCCCTAAATTTCTATTCAGAGGTAGCCTGGGTTGCTGTCAAAAGTCCAACAACTCTATCCAATGGGTTTGTGAAATTTGCTGACCAAAACCATTTTTGAGCAACCGTCAAAACAATTGGCGCCATAGACAGCAAAATTTGTCAACAGATGCTATCCAAAAGCACTAAAAAGTTCACCAAATATCAAGTGGATATCTAAATTTTTTACGATATTTTTCTCTAAGAAAAATAATGTTAAAAATTCCACTATAAAAGCGCAACCCACAAGATTTCTGGCCAGGTTTCAAAGCTTTGTGCTGCCGCGGAAACTATTTTAGCTACAAACACCAAAATCTCTCAAGACGCTGTCCAAAAGTTCTTAATGTTCACCTATTACGAACTCGATATTCAAATTTCAATTATAGCTACTTTTATGTTCATTGGCGTAAGCACGTTATCGTTGACACTATTTTCCGCTTTTCTTCCATTTTTGTGTTATTATTATCCATATGAAGATTAAATTTTCAATTGAGGTATCTAGTTGATGCTTACTCACCTTGAGAAATTTTCAGTATCACCAGTTGACAAATGTTTAGTGCTTCCAGCTAAAATAATTTCCGCAATAGCCCATAACTTCGAAATGTGGTCCAGCGTTATTACTCCAACCTTTTCGACGCTTTCGATTAGAATAATGTACTAAAAATTAAGATAAATAATTGATACTTCGTAAACATTTAGTAGTTTTGAGCAGCACTGTTGAAGAATTTTGGTGCCGATGGTGCTAATGATTTCCGCGGTGACACAACGAATGTCTTGGTCAGCAAATCAGACATGCTCCTATCCAAGCAAACGAACTATTAAGCAAATAATCAAGGAAATTGACCCATGGCTGCCGAGTCTTGGGAAAATTTTCTTGGTACTATATAAAATTTCAATTTCATGTGTGTAAAGAAAAGAAAGAGGAGAGTGACCTGTATCATCCTACATTTTCCGTGACTTCCACCACATTTCTCTTTGCCTTCAATTTCTAACTAACTGATGACCTGCATGGGAGAGAAAGGGAGTCAATCATCAGTCAGTCTGAAGTTTGATAAAATGTTGAAGTTTGACTACAGACTGATCTTGATTATGAAATAAGTGAGGCGGAGCTCAGTCGAAGGACTGTGTACATGGTCTACCAATAGACTTCGGCACCGATAGTTTCAGTTGTTCACATTAGTTACTATGGAGAAGTGGAACCTTCCTTTATCCTCAACTTAACAGAGTTAATAGTTCCTCAGTTGAAAGTTGTCGACGGACACAGATGATCTATGAAGCTTTAAACTCATCTTTCGGAGAAATCTTGAACGACACTGCAACCCCTTCGTAGTCGTAGTATTTTTTGGATTGAAAATTGTCGACTGACGGACGGACATGATCTATGCAGTTTTTACCTCGTCTCGCCTACGCCTTTCGATCTACACCTCAACCAACCGAGCCGCCGTAGCTCAGTGGTAAAGCGTTAGCGTAGCATTCGAGAGATCAACCTATCCACCATCCTGACTGAGGTTGTTCCTAAGTTATACCAGGCAAATGCGGGGATGGAACCTTCAACATAGTCATTGGCTCACACCTTCTCACCAATTCCGGCCTGAGCCTTAGATGACTAAAGGTCATAAATAAAATTCAATTCTCAACCAACTTCATACTACTAGTAGTTCCTGAGCTAGTACTTCCTTAGTTGAAAGTTGTCGACAGACGGACACAGCGGTGATATAAGGCTTTGCAGCTTTGATAAGCCTAGAGTGATGTTGATGTTGATAAATCGACTGAGTGTATTCAAAGACTCGCTGTCCAGGTTCCTTTTATTATAGCTTATTTATATGGTTTATGTTCCCGAAAAGCTCCGTTTTCACTACATTGCAATTTAAAGCCCTCTAACACCTTGTATTAAGCTGATTCTACTTTTATCAACTCGTTATAAGCATTTATATGAAAACAAGGAGATACCTCTGACTCTCAGGAGAGAGCAGAGGAAATAGTCTTGGAATCAAACGCCATTGTTCCATGCTGCTATTGAAATAATTCAGTTATTCAGGAACATGCTTTAACAAATTTCAGAAGTGTATGAGCTTCGCAGAACAAGATATATTTTTTTAAGAAATTAATGTTTGAACCTCTTCATGAGAAAATAATGAAATGCAATACGTTGAATTGAATTGAACTGAACTGTATTTAGCACATTTAAGCAACTATGGTTCAGGCCGTATGGATGATGCTGGGACAATTGGTCGAAGGAAGAAAGTGGGAGGAAGCGGGTAAACCTCGAGAAAACCCAAACATACACATGGTGTTTGTCCATCACAAGGCCCGCATGACATAAGCTGGGATTGAACCGAGGACACCAAGCACCAGAGGTGAGCGCTCTACCACTGAGCCACAACAGCCGAAAATGCAATATGTATTGACACTGTCAAGAAAATAGAAGTTTAATTTACTCAAAGAACCAATTACGTTACCGGTTAATTCCTATCGTAGACAATGATTTTTTTTTTTCTGATTTGCTACTGCCTACGACCAAATAACAGAACCAATGAAAAATAAGGCAATTAAATTATATTCTAAAATAATGAGTAGTCAGATCATGAAGATTGTGATGGTAGGATTGTGCACATTCAGGCTTTAACAATCACGAAATCTAAAATTATGGTATAACTCATAGGATAGTGGAAGTTTCGTTCTTCCACATTGGGGCGTACCTTACTTTCTTGCCAGATGGTTTCCACTGATGACCGATTTCAATCTTCAATGTCACGTTTTCTATCTCTGTCTATCTGTCTTTCCCATTCTCTTTCCTTCATCTTCTTTCTCAAGTACTCCTCCAGTCAGTGTGTAGTAGTGAATCTTAAATTACTTTCATCTACATGACTGTCAAAAAAACAAAAATAAACAAGAAAAATAGGAATCATATACTCTTCCAAAATGAACAGAACTTTCTAGAGCACAACAAACGTGTTGTCATGTTTCCGTTTCTCAAGTATATATGAATAACCTTCCTTTTTTCTTCTCTGTTATAGTATCTTGGTTACTCATAGATAATAAAGGTTATGGAAGAGATAAATTACCATCATCGTCATCACAGTGCTCGAATTGTAGGGAAAGCCAGACAATGTCCCCATTCTTTATTAATCTTAAGAATTTCTTCCTAGCACCATTGAACAGCAAACCTCAGTTGGGGAAAAGGTAACCAATATTCTAACATAATTTAATTTTTGTGCATGTTTTTGCCCACATCCACTCTTGCAAGAACCTATTATTGATTTCTTGTATAACCGCGTTTTGTTGATAATGTTGAGAGAATGATTCAATTTGAAAATTGATCACAATCATACGTGTTCCACCATGATGGCTCTACGTACAGTTATGGGAGAGAAGGTAGTTAAGGCCTAAGCCCGTCACTTTTCTGAAGCATGACATCCTACGACGAGTATTTTTCCGGGAGCAGGGTAGCGGAAAGTGGAGGCCAGGTCCTTCCTTAGTCGACGTACGATACCAGCATTCTCCTGTTGAAGTTCACGCAAACTTTTAAAAAGAATAGCAGTCTTCTTAGCAGCAAGACTCGAACCTAAGAGCTTCTTCCGTGCCGATTTGAATTTGATTTTCACTTTATTTATAGCCTTTAGGCAACTTTGGTTCAGGCCGGGATAGAGTAGGGGTAAATTTCTGGCAAGAAATTCGGCCTAGGGAGGTTTCATCTGAGCATTTGCCTGGTGTAACAGAGGAAAACGCTGGAAAAACTCATCAGGATGCAAGCCATTGGGATTGATGCCAGGACCTTCCGGTTGCTAATCCAACGCTCTCCGATGTGCTGAAGGCCCTACAAATTAAGCTTCATTTCTTCATCTTTTTATCTAGAATGTTTTTTCTTTCTTTTAGTTATTGCTTACGATTTTTTCCTTGATACATTTACAAGTTTAATTCCTCTTTTCCCTTCAACGTGCAATTTTTATTTAATGTTCTAATCAATTTTATTCCCAGTTTTGTTCTTATCTCACAAACTCTCTCTCCAGTAATTAATCATTGTTTAACTTTTATCTCCAACTATTTTACATTTTTGCCCACATTTTAAGGTTACCAATCTTACTTCACCTCTGTTTCGTAGAATAGTCCGCAGAAAGCGATATTCCATACAAAAAAATTCACAACGCTTCGTTCATCGATCTAAAGAAAAGATTCCATTTGCTCATAAATGGTTTTCACAAGAAAATATTCCAGAGAGAAAAATGAGAAAGGTAGAGTACAGGGCCCATTAAGTTTGGTTCTATCCCTATATTCTGTTGTATGGTGACATTCGTAAGTTGTCAAGAATTTATTATATTTGCAATTTAGCTCACTGGTGCGTTTGTTACTTGTTTAATTCCGTTGATAATGTAAATACTCCCGAGTTACCATTCTGTGTATCATCTCATAGAATTCAGATTGAGTAATCTTTTCGAACGTATTGACTTAAGGGTGTGTTAATGAAAAGCATAAGTACTGAAGCTATTGTTCAAATATATTGTTACCAAAGAAAAGTCTATATTTAATTACTGAAATACATCTGCTGAACCTACGAATGTTGTTATGGGAGTTTAGGACATTGGGTATATTCTAATATGTTGGTAACCGAAGTTACTGCGATTATTACTGTTTCATTTGCATTTTTAGTGTAGTAATCTGTAAATGGTGGATTCACGTATGTATGAACCAGAGATACTTGTTAAGCAGGGTTCAGTTTAACTTGAATTGGATAATAACTAGCTATTGGATCAGTTTCGATATTGAATAGCTACTACGGTTCTCATACGCTGTTTACTTCCATCCTAAACCCCGACCTATATACAACACACATTATAATATATTCATGTGATATGAGAGAGAAAACCCTTACTCACATGGACGGTTTGATGCTGGGATCTAAATTGCACCGCCTCCCTAGTGCTGATCTAAATTTCAAGGATAGCGATTATCAACTAGCGATGATTGTCCAAGATTGCAGCCTCGCAACAAATAGAAATTGAGAACCATCGTTCTGGAAGATACTTCTACAGCAGAGGTACTTCTACCTGGTAACCTGACCTGACCCGGACATAGGTGACTTGGCGACCCAATTTGGCCCTGTCTGGACCCAATTTGACTACGTCTTGTTTTTATGGCTTGAAACAAGTAATATCGTCATTTTTGAAATTCACAAATTCATTGAGAATAGCCTTTCCGATGGGGGAATTATCTGCACACTTTCAGGAATATTTCTGTTCTTTCCGGGAATATGAAACTATCTCTGTTTGTTATTACTATTGTTAGGAACTAATCAGTGTCGTATTTTTTGTGTTGTGGGGGATAACACCCCCATTCCCGGTCACCCTTGAAAGAAACTATTCAAACACATAAGGAAAGAATTCAAAATTCTACGCTGCGGGTCAAGATATTACAACCGGATCAATTGGGTGAAGATTCGATCATGGAGTCGCCGAGTTAACCCAGTCTGGTGATTTCGGTCAAGACCTGACCCTGTTTCTATTGTACTCCTGATTCAATAAGTAAAAAAAGACATGATGACGATTATCCTAAAATAATGTAAATTTATCCTTCTTTTAAGATCACGATACTTGTTTATACCACTGTTGAAATCACTTCTGGCTGTCTTTTTCATTTGCTATCTTTAAAGCCAAGACGTCAACTATTCAAATGCATTCACTTACAAAACTAAATCAACTACACTTTCGTTCGCAATATGTCCTGGTAAACTCCGAACTATCTAATTTCTATCCTTTCTGTATATAAACAGTAAAGTTTATAACAGTAAAATTAAGAGAATTTTTTTTTTATCTGTGCACTGAGAAACAATAAGATATCAACGTTCTCAGTTTGAATTAAATAAGGAAGCTTACATCTCAGTTCTAAGAAAATTGTTTCTCGGTGCACAGATAAGAACACTTTTCTCAATTTTAGTTGAATCTAATTGATTTTTAAGGCCTTTATACAACTTTGGATCAGGCCAAATGCATACTGCGAGAATTGATGGAATGAACGAAGCTGTAGGAAACAGAAGAAGTCCGAGAACCCCCGTCCAACCCAACACGGTGTTTGTCCATCACAGATCCCAAATAGCATGAGCTAGGATCAAACTGAGGACTCCAAGTACCATAGTTGAGCTGAGTCTCCGGTGCCCTTCTCAATTTTAAGAAATATATATATTTTTTTATGTGTAGCGAGAAAAGTGAAAATGTATTGTATTCTTCCTGGCCGTATACTATCTCCGCCGTACCTATTTTTGTCCGGATTTAAATTATGATAAGAATAGTCTCTGGTTTCGGTTTGAGTATCATCGGAACTGTGATAGTGCATAGCAACAGAATTTCAAAAGAAATTACTTTCGTTATTAACGAGATTCTATTCTAGGATGAATTGAATTTTATTTATGGCCATTATTCATCTCAGGCTCAGGCCGAGGTCTATTTTGTAGGTACATTGGTCTAGTGTGAATGAGGAAAAACCCTGGAAAAAATTCAGTCAAGATGGGAGGTCTTTGGGACCTTTCCCAGGACCTTCCGAATGCTAAACCAACTGAGTTACGGCCGCTCGGTCTGTTCTATGATTAATTTATTATTTTTAAACTCTGTATTGTTAGTTGAAGAGTAGTCTCTTTCTTGGTAAAGAGAACTGATTATGAATTATGAAACATAATGTTCATAATTATCACTGATCGGTTGAACTAAATACCTGGAGATCGATGGTGTTAGTATAGGACAAATGATCGGCAACAGATCAAATAGCGTGTGCTCTTTTCTTTCTACGACACCAAAATATGATGGATATATTAAATGAATTATTAATCAATCTTTTCATCATCCTATTTCGTTAATGTTATTCTATTCAACGTTACCCTGAGTTCCATGACTACTTGATTGTCAACTGTCACTAATGTTGTCTGATCAATGAAAGGTAGGGACTACTAAGTGTTTGAAGCGTCAAAGTTGAAGCAATATACAGGGTGGGCAACTGTTAGGGGGCACAAAAGATTTTCGTTAAGGTAAGACATAATGAATACTTTCTTATGTGTCCATCTCCGCAATATTTTGGAGATTCAGGAGTTCCAACTTGGAGTACCAAAGGAGAAAGGGAGATACAAGGGGTTAAAATATGTCATCGGTTTGTCCGCAGTGTTTGAAAACTTCTCTAATATTTGTTGGCCGATGAGGATACCTGAAGAATTTTGTGGTGGCCATTTGTAATCACTGGTGGCATCATATAATGTATTATGTACTATTGGCGTTAAACCAAGTAGCACTACGCTGGTTTACTGGATATTTGATTTACCTCAGAGATGATAAACATAACGTGCTGTGAATATTACACTAGGTTAAACGTCGAAAATGTCGACTGATTCTAATCCATGTAATAATCGCGTTCCGTTCTCTTATAGTAAGTCTACGTGTTATCGACATGTTTCACAAATGTAATTTACTTGTTGACTGCATAATACTGCTTGTAGTATTCTGCGGTTGACAAGTAAATTACATTTGTGGTACATTTCATGATGACGACAATATAAAGTTTGGGAATTTCCCAAGTACTATTTGTTTTTTTAGCATAAAGTTCTTTTTCTTTCAACTTAGAGAGTAGCTTTCTATCGTTTCCTGAACGTAGAATTAATTTTCTTACTGTTCACATACCAAGAGTCAACATCTTTAGTGGTATGTCTAAAGTGAAAGGTCCGTTAAGACCAGTAAATCCTGTGTTTTCAATTGTTCCATTTTTCTTAATACTGTCAAGAAGCCGCATTCACCTTCTTCCTCTTTACACTTCAACCATACCTTCAATTGTATCACCAAGTGGCCGTAGCTCAGTTGGTCAAGCATTGACATAGTGATCGGAATGTCCTAGGGACGATTCCAGACACAGCCCATCCTAATTAAGGTCTCCCAGGGTTTTTCCTCATTCACACCAGACAAATACTGGGATGATACATCGAAACTACGCCCTGGCCGATTACCTTCCAGCATCCTTTCCCAGTCGGAGTCATTGTTGCCTAAACTCAATAAATGAATTAATTCAATTCGATCTTTCAGTATACGACCTCTAATTAACACAATATCATAATCAGTTTCCTCTTCTGTATTTTCTCCGAGACCTGAACAAAAAATTCAAAGAGGCCAAAAAAATTGTCCAGCATTGTTCATTACTCGCCAAGTCTCTTCAGCGTTTCG
The DNA here is from genome assembly GCA_022664845.1 of Lepisma saccharinum. Classification (NCBI taxonomy): domain Eukaryota; kingdom Metazoa; phylum Arthropoda; class Insecta; order Zygentoma; family Lepismatidae; genus Lepisma; species Lepisma saccharinum. The sequence continues at coordinate 18,936 of JAGDQP010015638.1, forward strand.
TCACCATGTATCGCCTTTGTGCAGGTGACGTTTTCTATTCTTTCCTCTCAACTACATTTTGAAGGCTTCAAATTTACTTTTGTCACTCTTGTATAGAGTCCACGTTCCGGCTCACATATAGTGCTGCAAAGACTGTAAACAGAACCTATGTTCAATAACTTTGTCAAGTCTTTGTTGATCGGACCACAGAAGAGAATCTCCTTAGAGGATGTCTGTTTCAACATTGTTATACTTACCATTATTTCCTTTTATTTTCCCAGAACTGGACAATAGGACACTTTGTTAAATAAGAAATAGGTAATAAATGATTGAAAAAACTGTATCCACTATTAGTGAAGATTCATCTGCAATTGTTGTTGTGCTACTGGCAAGAATGTTCAGTTGAGGTTTGATCTACAGTGGATGGTAGAGACCTGCACGGGCCGGGCTTGGGATGGGCGACACTGCTTTCTCTTCAGGTCGGGACGGTCAATTGCACTTCTTTAAAGCAGTTCAATAATTATTGACTTTCGTTAAACGATTCAAGTCTGTGTGCACGCCACATGGAGTGAAAGGTATTACAAACAATTCAATATTTACAGTTGGTGTTGCTTAGCGGCTCCACTTTCGCTATAGAGGATTAGTTGCTCGCCGTGGCGTTGACCCCAGTCGGCAGTCACACGAGTGACTGCATGCCCTTCCCTCAATAAATAACAAAATACAGTATGCGTATTGAAGCTTCCTTTGATGGTCCGTGTCAATACCAGAATATGGTCAATCCAACAACTGGATCCCAGGGGGTGAACAGTCAGAGTTGTCGTCTTGATGTAAAAATGAAAGGAAACCGCATTCTTTGTTCTTCTCTCCACTTCAGCGACCCGCAGAAAGAAGTGGTGGATGAAGTCAGGGTTGCAGTCTAATACGCTGTTAAATTGCGTGCAAATGTAGGTCTTGCGGGTGGGGTCAAATTTCTGATAATTTGTTTTGTAAATAAAAGTTATACTTTGACTAGATAATTGTTTACTGGATTTAAGAAACCTGCGACTACAAGTAATCCTACTGTTCAAAGCGAAAGGATTATTTTGATTCTTTGTGTTAGAAATAAATTGAAACGGCAATAATGTAGAATTAAATTAAAATGACTTGCAAATCTAAGCACATCACATTGTTCACACACTCACATAGGCTTGTATGCATTATATTATTATTATTATACCACATACAAATTTCTTGGGGCTCGAGCCAAAACTTTTTAAAATTTATCTGCCCGGCTAAGCTTGGGTCAAGAATTTTTAAAACTTATCGTGCCGGGCCGGGCCAAAAACTTCTAAAGCTTTCCGAACCCGGGCTGGATTGGGCTTGGGACGAAAAATTCGGCCGTGCAGGTCTCTAGTGGATGGTGATTGATTAACATGCGCTTGCCTCAGCCACTTTACCCTGTGTCTATTACCAGTTTCAATCCAAATATCAATAGAATCGAGTATATACTTCAAAAAGACTGGCAACACTGCTTTCTGATTTTTACCAGCTCCTTCACGCTACTTGCTCTTCTCCTGTGTCTTCCTACTCTTTTATCACATTCAATCGTTTATCTTCGATCTCTAAGTCTTATCCATAGTTCAACGAACCACTGGAAAGGAACGAACATATCAGCGAGGGAGTTGAATATAAGCATATACTTACATGCGTAGGCAGGCATAAACATGGCATGTCTTCAATTTTGGCCAGTTGCTGCTGCTTTAATTAGCGGAAGGCCTGTTATCAAATTCTCCTTGTGCTGTCTCTTTCGCGTCATCATCAACCTATCTGAAATTATTGCATGTACACACATACATGCAGGTTACAGTAGTAGGAGAAACGTTGATCAGAACCAGATAATTAATCATAGCCATTAAATTTGAGACTAATGGTCGAACTAGCTATTGTAATAATTAACTGGAAATTTGCCATTATAACAAGATCTACCACCAGGAACGAATTGGCCGTATTATAATCCACCTTTTCTGCCACCACGGCCCCGGAACAGGTTACCCAAAGTAGTCAGCATGCGTTGAAATATGACTAGGTTGTCGTACAGTAAATTGACCTAGGGTTTTTGCGGAGCAATATGTGGAGGTGGAGGATGACGACATACAGAAAAGGAAGAATTGTCGAAGTGGACAGAATCTACACCAACACTTTACTATTTTTCCTTCTCTTTCTTCCTGTACAATAGTTTCGTATCATCAGGTTTTTATCAGATGCAATACAAGTGCATCTTCCCGCCTTTTTTCTTCTTCCGTGCATTATTTGGATAGATAAAGAGAAAATAATTTTCACGAACCAAAGTCTCTCTGGTACTTAAATGGTGAGTATCATTACATCTGTGTTAATGTAAGAATTGTATGCAAAATCTTTTGGAATAGCCGGAAAGCTAGTGGATACGACTCTGATGTTATGATTGCTCTTACAAAGGTAATAATACTCGTCATTCAAGTACCAAAGATACCTTGGTTCGTGAAATTCATTTTCTGTCTATTTCCATTCACGCAAGGCGAGAAAGACGGAAAAATGTAGTTGTATTGCGTCTAAATTTCCATCAATGGGTGTTCGTGCGTATATTCATCAGTCATCTACAACCCAAGCCTGTCACATATATGAAGACTATTTACTTATTTATCAATTTATTTAACACACAACAAATAGAGCTCACAAGCTTTTTACATTGGAGACAACACAACAATAACAAATTTATTCCTTGTCTATTCATTTCAGTCCTGCACTTTTCTTCTCTCTTAGGGTATGCTTTATTTTTCCTTAATGCTTGATTCCGTTTTCCCTCTCAGCTACACGTTCAAGTAATCCCATTTTCCTCTTCTTTATTGTATCAAGTATTTTTTTTTTCCTTGCCTCCTCTTCTCGCTTCGGCATTTTCTCATTACGCATCTTCAGTATCCAGCTGATCTTTTCTATTCTTCTTCTTGTTGTCCACGTTTCGAAGACTTCCAATATTCTTTCTTGACTGTTTCGTGGAGTCCACATCTTAGCTTCGTAAACACTATACTCCATACAAAACATTTAATCAACCTTTTTTTCTACTCTTTTTTCGTTCTTGAGATTGAAAAAAATTCAATCGGCAAGAACTATTATGTCTCACCTAAAAAACGAATACTTTTAGTAGTCAATACACAGGCTAAACGGTTGGAGCTAGAAAGATGAAAAATTTGGTATGAAGGTACATTATCACTAGCAGACTAAGCAAATATTACAATTTTTTGAAAATGTCACCATCTTGGATCAAAAATGGCGCCAAAACCCATTGTTGTATAGAATACACACTCTAAACGGCTGGAGCTAGAAAAACGAAATTTGGTATGACGGTACACCATCACTAGTAGGTTACGGAAATATTACAAAATGTCTCCAAAGACAGCATCTTGGATTCAAAATGGCGGATCCCAAAAATGCATTACATAGTTTCAGCCTACTACGAACTATCACATTCACTTTCAGTCGAAAAGAACGCATTTTTCCCGGTGACGGGCTTTAACTAGTTATTGTTTATCGCCCCACAGAAGAGATTCTTTTTAGAGAATGCCTCTTCTGCCATAACTATTGTCGCCTTTGGGAAAAAGAGAGCTAATTTTAAAAGCTTTCGTCTACAAACTTTCATGTATTCACATTGTTTAAAAAAAATAATAGTTTAACAAAAAGTAAATGGGCTTATGAGAAAATGTAGTTCTTCCAATGTAGATCGAATCCAGGTTCTTTCAACTTACACGTCGCGAGGCTGACTATATTCATGATAGTGTCATGATCTTGGCGTTCTTTCCTCCCAAAGCTATCTACCCTTGGAGAGAACATACAAACTGATATGAAGGAAACTACACCTATCAATATATTTTCTTAAAGACTTCAGTCAGAGAAGTAGTTCTGTGCAATAAATAGTTCCGCAAAATCAACCCGTGCAGAATGCGACGGGTCAAAGGCTGCTATACACAGTAAACGAGCAGTTTTTTTTTAAATTAAGAAAAAAGTTCTTAGCTGTGCAGCAAGAAATAATGTTCTTAAAAATGAGATATTAGCATTTTTATTTAATTCAAAATCAGAACGGTGTCGGTCGCCCAGTGTCAAAATGTGATTGAAAAGCGCCTACTTCTCAAATTTTTGCTTGAAAATCGCCCACCGTGATTTCAGTCCCAGTGATTTAAGAAATCACAGCTTGTTTAGGCGCGTCATCGATACCTTAGTACCACTATAACGTTCAGATGGTCATTTATTTGCTGTTTTAAATTTTAGTGTTTTTTAACGTTCTGCTCGCTAGTACGTGGAGCTCTTTGTGGCACAATTAATTTATTGATTGCAGATCTGGGATCTGGGACAATAACAAGTCAAGTGAACTCTCAACTTTAGGTATGTCAATATCGTGGCAGCAACTAATATGCCACGATATTAGCAACATCTTTACCCTATACAAAAAAAAAAATATGTTTGCCATAAAAATGTTGTCTTATATTTTAACGACCTTTCTTAATCGTTTCATTGCCAATCTACAATGCAATGAAACCAAATATGATCGTCTGAAATCTCTGGGGATCCTGAGTTTGATTCCTAGTGAGGGCACATGGTTTTTATGGATTGTGGTTCGAAATTCACTTAGTATTCTTATGACATTATCTCCATCCGATAGTAGCCAATAGTAAATTGATATATATTCTCTTTGCTAGAAACTTTAGTGTGGCAAACCTTTATCCAGGGTCCAGGCTTATCACAAATCATCACATTGTATAAATACAGAAGTACGCTACTGAATTAATGCACAGGCAAAATTGTTTTGGTGAATCTCATTTACGGCGCTAATGATACCTACACACCCTAGAAGGTGTCGCTATCCCTGCTTCTTTCTTCTACAGTAGTTCATGCCTTCATTATAGCGTTGAATGCCCCCTCTGTTGCATCCAATGTATTAACATTTAAACGTTGAAATAACGTGCAATCGCTTAATAAACCATTAAAAGCGCGGACATTGAATGCTTTTATCAATATGGAATAAACTTTTTTCCCATATACGCAAATGAGGTTGGAAGGTCAAGGCACTAACAATTTGGATAATGTAATAGGGAAATATCCTAGATTTCAAACATCAATTACACCACCATGTTCGACAGAAATTAAACTTGTGGCACACGCCCCATCGATTGATGACATGAGTGGGTTGAGTTTGAACGAGCGTAAACGGAGACCTGTTTACAAGAATATCTTCTCTGTTAAGTTGTGAGATGGACAGATACAAAAGGAGAACACCACTTGAGTGAGATAAATTACCAGAGACATACCAATTAACAATATTTCAACACAAACTTTACGAAACACAGCAGAGTTGGATTAAGGATAACTGATGCCTCATGCATGATATTGCTTTGACCTTCCCAATCCTCAAATGACGAGACGCTAACGCTCAAACAGATCTGAAGGTGAAATCATTATGATAATTAACACTGGATTCCATACGATGGAAATTATGTCCTCAGAACAGATTATAAAATGTTAAGGATGTTCCGAATTACTACGCCGGGAATTGAACCATAGATCACCGAATAACAACAGTGATTTCTTAAATCACTGCGACTCAAATCACGTTCAGTCAAACTACGGTGGGCGACTTTCAACAAGGAGTTTTAGAAGTGGTCGCTTTTCAAACACTTTTTGACACTGGGGTATTTTTAACTGGGCGATTTTCGACCCGAACCAATTAGAATATACCAGTAATCTTTATTTCGAAACTGGCATGTTCTCATTTCAGTTAAATAACAATGTTGATATCTCATTTCTAAGAATACTGTGTCTCGGTGCATAGATAAGAACATTTTACTCAATATTAAGACATCATTGTTTACCGTGCTGGCTTGTCAATCAATTGCAATAAATGCTATGTCAAATTGCTCAAAATTCCTTGGCAAATATAAATTATTATAGAAGTTAGGGTCATGGATCAACACATAATCAACACAAATCTTTACTTAGACATTTTTCCGATTTTTCCTTTCCACCGAAACGAAAATCCTTATCTTGTTTGGGCCATTTTACAGTAGTAACTACTGTCCGCTCTTCTGCAAAAACCACATATATAGAAAGTACCCCAAGTTCCTTCTGAGATCTTAAGGATATCTGCTTGCTTCAATCTGTGGTATCTTTTCCGTGTTCTCCAAACCCAGAATGTGTCTGCTGTTTTCATAATTTCTTCTTTCTGTGGCAATTGTCTTCGATCTAACCGTTTTGATTGAAAACGTTCATCGACATTACGTTGTTAATTCCATAAACAAAGAATATTCTTGTATTATGTGTCAATTTGCGATCCTCAGTCCTATGATTAAAATTTTCACCCAAATGCATTACCATTTAGAGGAATCAGTTGAATTACCTTTGTCATTTTATCCCCGTCCCATTCCACACAGATTGATTTTTCGGATCTATTTTTTATACTAAACTACTTCACTCACTGAACCCTTTCATTATATCAGGTCGTGTGTTTAGCAAGTTAGAAATTGGTCCAGAAATGACATGCTAATATTCCTGGGGACGGACTGGCAATCACTCTGCATTTATCATTTTAAGGAAAAAAGCAGTTTTGCATGATTCGCGTTTTAACGTTCGCAATAAGTGTGCGTGGAAAATTGTACATTAAATTTCAGTTCCATTTTGTTATGCCTTTCACATTTGCTTTCCTTCTTCCTGTTGTTTCACAGTTTACTTCCGATTGACTATCTTGATATCTCTTTGTGAAGCTTCCGAATTGATTTTTATCTATGTCTCAAGCTTTCTCTATATCTTTCTTATTAAGAGCTTTTAAAGACCAACTTCATTTTATTTAATTCGTCTGACATTTCTCCCACACTTGGTAAATACAATTAATTCCACTTCTAATTGATAATACATGTACTTTCATTCAAATAAAGAAAATACTTTCGGTAGTTTCATAAAATATTTTGCACACGAGAACACCCATACATACATATTCTTCTTTGGTGGCTCTGTGCGTATTATCTACAAGACAAGATTTAGTCTGTCTCGTCTCGAAAGTGTCTTGTCCAGAAAGTATGTCGTAATGTATTTTTTATTACGGGAGTTCTGCCTTGTCTCGTTTCCCATAGACATTTCTTGTCTCGTCGTTTCTCGTGAACAACACAAGTTCTGTTCTAAGACAATTAACTTGACAGCCTAAAAACATTCCCATCTTGGGATGGGGCAAAGCCAACTTCCTATTCGCTAAGCCTCTCCTCTTCTATCTTCTCAATCCTGGGCAGAAGTGGTTTGATAGTGAAATAGCACAGCACGGAAATTTACTCAATTTTACGGGAGAGGAGAGGTATTGTTGATGAGTGAAGCAGCCTCTCCAGTCAAATTCAGTTTTCAGTGGCTCCTCAAGTGTAAATGTTTTGCAGGGAACATTTTGCCGTAAAATCTAAACCATTATGAAACTTAATAAGTTTATAAAATACATAAGTGCTGTATGTTATCTATACTGAAAAGTCAATTTTCTTCCAAGAGGGGAAAATACTGTCAATTGATCATCGAGCAGGACTATCTCGCTGAGCAAGAATTACCTGTTGGTAACACCATAGTGCAAGCAGCAGTTTAAATATTTTAATGCGGAGAGAGTAATGACACGAGTGTAAATTTCTTCTGAAAGTATTAGGATTAGGAACAGGTGTAATTAGTTGGATCGGGGACGGCGCTACAAAGGGGTTGAAACCCACCTTAAAATCTACCTTAGCCCTCTTCTAGCCCTCCAGCTTTAATAGTATTCCTAACTTTATACATATGTCATAAATTAAAGTCAGCTCCCGACTTTTCAAATTAAATAATGTAGTCCGCCGCACATTTCATTCTGGGGCCATCGCTGTTGTGTATGTTTTACATGGTTGAAATTTTCTTAATTTAATTCGTGCTTCTGGAGACGAAAACTTTAACTGACATATCATCACATTAAGACGAATGATTTAATGGAGCTTAGCTAATGACAAGCACTTTTCGCATCTCTAGGATGAGGGAATCCTGGTGTGTAAATATTATTTAGTACCTAAAATGCGGTGGTTGGCCACAAGTTGTTGTTTGACTTGTTTTAGCGATGAGGCCTGTTTTATGTCCAATTTCCGGGATGTTGGATGAGTCGGCTAGGGCCCACTCGTTTACCTGACCTCACGTCCCTTTATTTAGATCTCTACGACCATCTGAACGACTTGGCTTATTGTGAAAAAATCACCGATCTACACATCTCGAGCAATGGGTTCAGACCCCAGAGCGCCGTTACACCCGATGTGTAACGCAGGGTTTATGAGGATTAAAAGAAAGACTTACTTTGTGTGTCCGCCTAAATGGCCTCCACATTGAACACATTGAAAAGTGTTGTAGGACGCCAAATCCCAAGTTTCAGAATATCTATCTGGTTTCACGTTTTAATTTCTAGGAACGAGCTAGCCTAAAACGATGTATTATAAATGACCCTCGTCGTATTTAAAATTCTCTACCTGAATCCAAGATAGTGTTTTTCAAGATGGCTGCTATGATGTCCATTCCACTCTCTGATAGATCCCCATCCACATTATCCAGCATTTGGTCTGACTTTCTCCACCCGTTTTCGACTTATCAGAATGTTTGCAGACTTTTGGCTCACTTCCATTAAATTGGAAATGTCCCACACAGTTAAAAACTGTTTCTAAAAATTGAGAATAAAAAGTTTTTATTATGTGCACCGACATCAGATTTTCTTAGAGACGAGATACCAGCCTTCTCAATTAATTTAAAATGATCTTAATTCCAAACCAGTATATGTTCTTATTTTAAATTAAATGAGATTACTGATATCTCATTTCTAAGAAAATTGTTTCTGGTTGCACAAATAAGAACTTTTTTTTCTGAATTATAAGAAAACGTTTACTGTGCATTATTTTGACTATTTCCTTCATTTCCAGATCCGATACCAATGTGCAAGTTAGCGCCAAAACCTGCTCAGGTATTTTCTTACTTCAGCGCATTGTCATCTAGTTTGCTTTAAGTTTATGTCATAAGATTATTCTTGATTTTTGTGAATTAATAACTTTATAGTTTTTCAAATATTTATGTTCAATAATTTTATATTGATCATCTGTTGGCGAAGTTAGTGAAAACCCGTATTGTAGTTATGTTCCATCTAGAGTAACAAAATCAGAAGGATAAGCTGTAATTGTGTGTAACAAGCGAAGTTTGATGCTTGCGCTTTTTCAGATGTTAAACAATAGAAAATCGTTTGGGAGGTCAAAGGCAAGGTTAGATACAGAGGGAAAGTTGGAAACAGTCTGAGAATAAATTGTGCAGAATTTCACACAACATGCCTGTTTAAAACCCTTGTTGGTTTCACATTCTCCATTTCTTGTGTTTGCCGCTGTAGAAGTGCTTCTTTTAACAGATCAGTTACAGCAGAGGGAACAGGGGAAGGGGTGGTGAGATACAACGATTAAAAGAGTTTTTTTCTGGAGTGAAAGTTTATTTTCATGTAATCCTCTTAAACATCGATTTCTTTTCCCTTTTTTTTATTTCTGAACATGGAATTCCTTTCTCTTACGGAAGGGCACAAAGGTTAATCTTCGAGGGAGTGAAATTAACCATGCAAACAGATAATGCAGTTGCTGTAATAATAAACAATTACGTAGATGTTCTTGAAGATAATATTAGATTATTATCTAGGAAGTATTTACTAACTTTTTGTTGGGTAAGTTTCTATAAGGAAAACAAAGATGTTCTTCGTATTATTAGTAAGAATGATGCTGGACAATACATCCAGAAACTCCTCCTGCAAAATTATACACACATTTCATGAGCACCCTACTCAATAGTATTTTTTATGCAAAAATCAGTCTAAATAGTAGATGGATATTCTAATTACACTTAAGTTATGCACTTCAAAATTTAGTAGGCCCTAAATATTTATTTTCCTTCAAATTTCCTACCCATACGCTAGTAAAATCAAGATTTCTAAACCTTCAAAGCGAGCGGCCGTATCATTGTTCGTAAGTTTCGTCTTAGGGAGGTCCGGGGTTCGATACCATCGGCCGACCATCCTCCTTGAGGTTTTTGCAGGGATTTATCTCAGTTAAACTTGGCAAATAACGCGATGGTACCTTTAACTTACGCTCTAGCCGACTTCTCACATCCTTTCCCGTACCCCATCCCACCGAGTAGCCATAGCTTAGTGGAAATGTTGGCTTTACATTCGCAGGTTCAATCCCAGAGGCCGACAATCCTAAGATGTTTTCCGATTTTTTCTCAGTTACACCAGGCAAAAGCCGAGATAGTTACTTCAAATTAGGCCCTGATCGACTCCGTCCCGTATCCTTTTCCTTATCCTATACTGGCCTGAGCCTTAGATGCCTAAAGGTCATTAAAAATCAAAATCCCCTCCGCAATCCCGGCCTGAGCTATAATATGCCTATAGGTCATAAACCATTTCAAATTCAAATTCTAAACGCTTCAGCAATACAATATACGTATAGATTACGAAAAGATTAATTTTGATTAAATGTATCACTTGCGTCTTTGGGTCTCCAATCCTTTCGTCTATACAATCCTGAAAACACAGATGTTGTGTGAGTTGTATATGCTTCAACGTAGTATGTGGATGAATCAACCATTATACGTGCAAAGTTGAGTTTTTTACATTTTTTCTCTATCGATAGCTTAAAGATGCTCGAAAAGCAATGACAAACCAAATGTTTAAATTTTTAAAAAATACAAACACATGGAACTTTGAACGTCCCTCTCTTTTGAAGTTGATTTTTAACTAAACACATTGCATTTTTATTTATGACATTCAGGAATCTGATAGCAAGAATTCAGTTTAAAAGATTTAATTCCGGAGTTTGGTTGCCATGACAGAGAAAATACCCTCGAAAAAACTCAGACAGGATCTGATTTATAATCAGATTACCACTTTATTAGCTCAAAATTTGGTATTTATGCACAGCAAAAAAATGATTGTGTTAAATCAACACTTTTCTGTGTCCGAGGATGACAATCTCATTTTTGTGTTAAATTAACATAACACACGGTGTTAATTTGTTGTGCTTCAACACACTGTATGTGTTATCAATGCTGATTCAGCACAACGCAGAGTGTCATACTAGTACTATCACAGTACTGAACAACCGAAATCACTCAACAAATGGTGTTGATTTAAACACAAAAAAAGTGGAGGTCGCCATGGCACACTGAAAAGTGTTGAATTAACACAGTCGTTTTTTGCAGTGTGAATGTTTTATATATATTGTCAACGAAATGTGGATCATTTCACTCCAGTCTTCTAACTAATGACATGGAAATCATCAAACTGCCTTGGATTTATACTCAGCGTGGTTAGGACCTTACGCTAATAACTGTCTAGCGTGATCGATTACGACGAAAATCACAACTTAGAAAAACATCCTTCTCCTGGGAATAGACCCATTATTCCTCTCTCTCTCTCTCTCTCTCTCTGTATGTGTGTGTGTGTGTTCCCGCTCTTCTTTACTCTCTTTAGCACCAGTCGTTTGTGTTTGTTCTTCCGTGTTTTCTACACTGATGATATTCAGTCACCTAAGTAAGGAGAAAACGCCTTAACTATATAAAAAAAATAATTATGGTTGAAATAGAAATCGAAATTCGGTATAAAAAGCCAGAAAACAGCAGCATTCTGACAGAATATATCAATCCCGTTTGGCAGAGACTAGTTATCCATTACCTGTTGTGCTACAAAGGTTTAATTGGCTTTTAATAACGTCTTCAATCGTAATTCGTCCTTACTCCAGTAGTGAAGCAGAATGGTCCAGCAGAAAAGTTCCCCAGCAAATGGAAAATTCCCTTCAGGAGACTGTGTTGAATTTCCTTCTTCTATCCGCACCGCAAGAATCCCCTTTCCTCTTTACGAATTATGATGATGATGATTATCATGGGTGTTCTGCCTGGAGCTATGATCCGAGGATCTTATGCAAGGTGAGCCGATGATGATATGCCATTGCACGACATTGCATGAAAATAACATCTGAATGGAATAAGAGAATTTGGGTAGTCAGGGTCCCCGGACAGTCCCGCCCTGATATGTGATCGCTCTCCAACTTCTACTAGTGACCTCCACATGTCGCGAGTGTGGATGCTACGGCTTCCAAAATGTATCAGTTCAATGCTACTTTCCTAAGGTCCTAACAATAAAGGTACAAAGGTCGGTCAATAAATCGTGCCTGGTGAGCACTATATTCTATATTTATAAGTATTTTACAACGAAATTTTAACTGTATGTAGTTTGGTGCTTTAGCCATGTACACTAAAAGTTAATTTCTTTTCTGTGCAGAATTTGAGCAATAATGGCCAAACAGCAAGAAGTATTTTTTTAAGCAGCATGTTGTAATAGAATTTCTCATGAAAAGTGGAAAAGACAACGCCGTGATAATTCAGCTCAGCTTCTGAAGTCAAAACAACAGTGAAAACGTGTGTTTCTGCCCAAGATTCAGACTTTTTTTCAACATGCTTTTCAGACCTGGAAGGAAAGATGGAAAAAGTGTGTTTAAAATTATGGTAGATATCAGAGATAAGAAAGAAAGTAGCAAAGTACACACAATTAAAATTTCATTGTAAATTATGTACAAATATAGAAGTTAGGAATTACCAGGCAGGACTTATTGACCGATCTTTGTATAAACAATGTGACCGACCTTGTAGTAACTGCAGGAATAAATATCTATTCCAATAAATAAATAATGGAAAATATCAATACTAAAATCAGCCCAGATGTAGTACACACAACAGAAATGGCTACAGTTAGACCCAACATCATGCATAATTAACAAGGGAAGTTCAAGTGATACTGTATACACACTGGTAAGTAAATTGTGGTGAACTGTCTATAAAGGAAGCTGGTTGTGAACACTTCTTCAGTGACCAATTGGCCTTTGGGAGGCCTTTGTTATGATACAAGAGAGGCAAAGTTATACACGCTTCCTTTATAAGAATCTTATTTACATAACGGTTCGAAGAAAGGTTTCTTATATTTGCGGAACCAAAATGCTTCTGGAAAGCAAGCAAAGCTGTTTAAGAAGTTCTCCAACTGGAAGGCATTGAAATAAAACTAAAAGGAGAAAAAAAGGAGCATGTGAATGAAGGATCTCGCGAATACACAAGAAACGAGCCACCTGTGATAATCCTCAGTTTCAATGCAATTAAGATCTCGTTGAAAAAAGCTTTTCGAAACTCTCTCCTCTTCAGAAGAGTAATGTTAATGGTGAGATAAATACAAGCTAACGCCTTTTTTCTTTAGTAACTGATACCCAAGATGACAGATTTGTCGGCAGAGATCTTTAATAAGTGAAGATCTTTCTATAAGACAGGAGATGCTTTCGCTACAAGCTTTAAAAATCTTCAAAGTACAAGTAACAGTCTTCAATTACATGAGAAAAGTGCAAAGATTGTCTTCCTTGAGAAGGAACGTAACTTCTTCAAGCACTTTCTAAGAAAATATACAAGGAAAGTATTAATATATTATAAATTTCTTTATGCTATCAATTTTCTCTTTCAAGGGTTGTATTGCATGTCGTTCCATGGGATTCATGTCATTGATACAACTATTTACTACTTTTCTTCTCAACAGATGTCATATTTACGAATTGATATAATTTCCTTCATATATAGGAAGGAAAGAAAAGAAAAAAATACGCCGTTCTATTGTACTGAAAGGTTCTAGGGCAGTATTACTCATACCTCTTTGCCTCTAGGCCACCGTTCAAAATTGAATAGTTTCCAAACCCCATTTAAATAATATTTCGTAAATTCTGAATTTCATATTCCCACATGGACAATAGATGAACACTAACATTCTTACATAATAAATTAAATTAGCATTCACTAGTGTTACGATTTTAAAGTATTTTTTATTTAATTATTTGAACAAGAATATTGTTTAAAACTTTCGATGTATTTGAAAATATTATGTAAAAATCTCTTTCCATTACTACGTTTGTAAAGTTGAAGATCAATGATACAGTATCAAGAAATCTGCTCTTATAAGCCATAAGGTGAAATTGCTAACTGAAAATCTATATTTACATAGCCTATAAACCATTGCTCTTAAGAAACTCTGGCAGAATTAAGGTTAATGTAAAGCAACGATCTCCAACAAAAGATGGCATATACCTCCGTATATGTATAATGTATTTTCATTGTTACACGAAATTTCATTGCTTCTCCTACAAGTTCAATCCTAGAGAGTTCAAACTTTCAGGGAAGAAAGTTCATAACCAATTCAAGAGCATGATCGATGCCGGTTTTTAATTTTCTTTTTTGTTCATTGTTCAAAGAGCTTCATTGTTATAGGTTTTCATATTCACAACAACAATGAAGCGATTTCAAGAATGAAGGAAAAAGAAAATAAAAAATCGGCATCGATCATGCTCTTGAATTGGTTATGAACTTTCTTCCTTGAAAGTTTGAACTCTCTAGGTTTGAATTTGTAGGACCAGGATTGAAATTTGGTGCAACGATAACAATCCTTTAGACATATACGGACATAGTGCTGCCATCTTTTGTTGGAGGTTGTTGCTTTACATTATCCTTACACAGAGAAACAAGCAAAATGCAGTTGTCAGTTGAGCTCATATTTTTAGACAAAATTGATTTATAGGTACGTTTCCAGAACAATTTAAAGGTAACTTAATCAATTTCAAATTTTGAGGGTCTACTGAATAAATATAATTTCTAAATAAAGTATAAGAATTTTAATTAAGGATAATTTCCTATTTCGGATTTCGTACTGGGTTGTTACGTAATCGTTACTTTAAAAAAAATCCAAGTAATGCATTACCATCGAGCAGTAAAAAGACGGGCATACGTACCAGGTAAACCCTACATCTGCAGACAGCAGTAAGCATGACCAGACATCTAATTGTAGCTGACTGGCTGCAAGTACATTTGCTCGGGCCAGCAGGGCCACCGGGACTGGACTTCTGGCCTCCTGGGCCACTTTCGTCCTTAGAGAAATTTATTTAATTGTTTGGTAGTTGATTTATTTGGTATAAAAGGAACGAGACTCTGCACCAGCACCACCCGTCCCGCACCAAGCAAACATCCCGGAAACCCACCCCCAGCAAAATTTAATTTAAGTTTAGCGCCATAAAAACATAAACGGTGCCTTCAGAAAACAATGGCACGCGAACGCGGTAAATATTAAAATGCGCTCTGACATTCATGCCGAAAACTGATGGAACCAGAATATTAATTGCTAGATTTTTTTTATTGTTAATCTGTTTTGAGTTTTACAATGGAGTAAACACAGTTACGTCATTCAAAATGCCTCCGTCTGCAGCGATATATCTCTTCCAACAATTCACAATGTTCTAAACCCCGTCTCAAGAAACAAGGTTCCTGTTGAGTTATGAAGTCCATGAACGTACTTTCTGCGCATTCTCACCGTTTCTGAACGCCCTGTCTGTCAGAAAGCAGCTTAGATACATAAATACATTCAACCTGTTTGGTGCTAAGTTCGGAGAATATAGAGCGTGTGGAAGTACTTCATACCTCAGGTTTTTGTTTGTAATTTTTCCACGTTAGGTTCTAGCGTTAGGATGGGCTCATTGTTGTGCCGAACCAACAGATCATTGCAGATGTTCCCTTTTGCTGTTTGGGATGATCCGTCAGTTAGTGCCTATCAAGTTAATAGTTATCCATTTCTTTTCACTTTCCTATTTGTTGTAGATCAATGGTGAACTGGAAGCGATTAACTGGAAGGTATTTTCCCTGGCCGTGGTGAGTGTATTTGCCTCCGTACATGATCTTAAGGATCCGTTATCCACCCTTGACCTGCCTTCTTCACCTTCCCAGCCTTGGCGCAGTGTTGTCAGATCTCAGTGGCAATATTTCCCTCAAAATACTGAAAAAATCCCGATTTTTGTAATAATTTCCCTCCTGCTAAATTAACTTTCAAAATTACGGAAAGAGAAAAGAAAAGGTACCAAAAGATTCAACAAAATTTCCCGATTTTGTCTCTTTTCTCCCTTTAACCCGTCATATGGCCCAATTTTTCTCGATTTTCCCGTTTTCCGGAATAATTCCCCCCACCTGACAACACTGCTTTGGCGACTGTGGGCACAAACGTTTCAAACTAGAGACCAATGTTGTCAGGTGGAGGGAAATTTCCCGGAAAACAGGAAAAACTAAGGTACATGAAGGGTAAAAGGTAAAAATAAAAAAAAAATCGGGGAATTTTGTTGATGTTTTTTACACTTTTTGTTTTAATTTTCATTAATTTTAAAAGTAAACTTAGCAGGTGGGAAATTCTTACCAAAATGAGGGGAATTATTCCGTGTTTTGAGGGAAATAATGCGACAAAAACCTGACAATACTGCCAGAAACCAGCTTTTCAATAAACCTTTAGGACCAAATGGTCTTATAGGGCTTTATCCTTTATAATTTTCAAGAAAGTGTACAACAAATTTAGAAAATCCCATAATGTTTTAAAATTTAAAATTACAAACTTAATTCTTTTAATTTTTCAGTGTAAATTTTTAATTTTCGATTATATATTTTTTTTTTTTTTCAAAGAAATTTGCTGTTGATTTTCTTTTAATTTTTCACTTCCGTAAACCTTACCTTTTCTATCTTTTGCATGAATTCATATGTTTCTTTTTTTTTTAATTTGGAAAATTCATCTCTCTAAAAATATTGTATCCTTTTTACAGTGAGATATCTTAAGGAAATTTCATTCTTGTTTCCCTATACTGCAGCAATATAAAATAATGACAAAAAGAAGGAATTGTTTCTCTATTATTCAGCACATTTGAGACGACGCTTGTTGTGGTAGCTACTCTCTTTTAGTACTGTTTTCAGGAAGAAACTTTATGCATGAGAGACTTAGTTAGATATGTCCTTCTGATACGAAACAAAAATATTCTGTTGTTGTTACGGAGACAGAAAGGAAAGTTGGAGAATATTGAAGAGAGAGAAAAAAGATTGAAGAAAAACGAAAGAATGAGTGTGTTAGCTTTTTCTTCGGTTTGTGTTGTGTAAGCTTTCACTCAAAGAAGTCCGAAAGAGAAGACTGAACTGAATGGAAGATAACGGTATTCAGAATGAAAGCACTGTACCACACAGCGTCAGAGATGTTAACTGTTTTGTTTTTTCATCCAGTGCGAACGGTGAAGTTTTAAAATATGCTTTGTAATCTAGGAAAGATAAAAATGGGTAAGAAAGGACAAACCAGCTAGGTTTTCTGGTATATATAAAGAAAAAACGAGTATCGTTTACGTAACTTCGTAAATGTATAGCGAAGGTATATCTTAACTAAAAGTCTGAACTGAGGTACAGTATTTGAAAGGTCCTGGGTTCAATGCCAGCGGCTGGCGATCCTGATTCAAGATTTCCAGTTTTTTTCTCAGTCGTACGAAGCCAAGAGATGGTGCCTTCCACTTAGGCCCTGGTCGACCCATTTCCGCATCCTTTCCACTCCGCTAATCCGGCCTGAGCCTTAGAAGAGCCCATAAATAAATTTAAATTCAACTAAACTTCTGATAAGGAACTGGTTGTATTTGTATGCCAGATTCCCAAATACTTTGCTATCCACGTATGATGTACAATTGCGATTTCATTAACACAACAATCATTACATAATCTAGTTATCAAATCATCCGAATTATGATTTTTCTGATGATGATAGTCATTCTGTCTGGAGACAGATCCGTAGGTTTGTTGAGAAGGTGAATCGATGGATGTTTTACTATTGCATTCTATCATATGAAGGTCACCTACTGCGGATTGGACCTGCTGTATATAAGGGTCGCATTCGTCCAGGGAAAAGAACCAGTAGCTTTGCTTCCGACTAGAAAACAAAGTCCAAGTTCTCAATATGCTAAATAATTCATAATTTTATCTAGAAATTTCAAGGTCGTCTTCGCATGGAGGTTGGAACACATTAGGAAGAACGCGTTGAAAGAGTAACGGGATTATTATGCAAAGATATTTCTGTTACTTCTAAATATATTTGGAGTTGCCATCACGGATGTAATTTATTAATTTCTTATACCAGATATACAGTATATCGTATCTCAGAGAACTTTCATCTTCAGAGTGAAAAAATTTACAAATATAGTAAGCAAGTGATGTCATCGGCTTAGGTGATATTATACAGAAATTAAAATCTCTAAATTTTGGATAATCGTACTTTCCAGTGATTTTATGAACTGCGTGTTGGATTCCATCCTTTCAACGAATCATTTAGTTTAATAACGTTTGAGAATTTGTTTTGTTTATGGAAATCATTTATAATGTTTACTAATGACGGAATTTCCTTTTGTTTGTATACCATTACTCAGCTGTTTTGATTTCAAGTGTCATGGCAAAATATTTAACTATTTGCATTGGTCTAGCAGATCTACGGATAATAGCTAATAGCATGAAGACCTCCATCATTGCTTGCATTGTTACGCATGACGATTGTTTATTTATTCCTCAGGTATTTGTTTTTAGTGAAACAATCCTCCTTTTTGCAGTATCATGCCTGTTTATTGTCATTGCTTCTCTTTTTATTTGTACTATTACAATTATTATCTAATAAAATAAATACATCTTCAGCTTATAGTTGCGCGCGTGACAGTGTTATTAGAAGCCTTATGTCATGCGCATTTGTACATGGACCACAGTTGGATGTTCAGTTTATGTTTAATTCGAATCGTATTCTATATTAATATGATATTAATATGATGATTGGTGGCCTGTCCAGACTCGGAACTATAACCCGAAAGCCCCTGAGTAAAGTAAACCAATGATGATTTGCTGTATCGGATGTTCTCTAGGCGAGACACTGCATGTACATTGCACATGAGTCTATCTATATCCGCTAAATGAAAATGGAAACCCTTGTCGCCACAAATATTCAATACACAAGTAAGGAGAATCATAATACCAAATCTCCATCTTGGAAGTACGAAACCAAAACCAAATGATGCTAAGTTTGTTGCTATGCAAACAGATTCTCAACTAAATGCTAAGATGACCAGAGATTACAACAAGATTTCATCTCACTACAGAGCTGAATGTATGACCCGGTTTGGACGAGGCATTTACTGCATGTTCCGCATGTTTATAAAGAAGTCCAATGGAGGGCGCGCGTGCATGGCCATTTCAGAAAATCTTTTTGTTATTTTTTATTATTAGTTAACTGTAAACCTGAATAGAATAATGTTGTGAATTATTCATTAATAACCAATGTTTGTTTTTATAAACAAGTGATGTAAAACTTCAACGGCCATCAAAGTTTAATGTAGCCGTCTGTATATATTGAGTGACAGATACCTGGCCGTCAGATCATTAAATACTTTTTTTTTTTTGCTTTGTCGCAACAAGCGAACATTAGTCCAACCACGTGAATTTATTGGACATTCCTTCTGCTTCGCGTGATCAGGCAAGCTACTGCTTATTGTATGAGGAGTGAAATTTTGCAGCATTGAATTGCAGTGCGGGCGTTGTTCCCCTGTTCTCCACCCTTTTCCTGCAAATTAGCTGAAGGCAACCGTTACTCACTTAGTGGCACGGAACCTACACTCCTGAACTCTCCACAACTGGTGGGCCGCGGGTGACCATGTCTCTTCGGAGGTCTGGAACCAGTAGTTCATCCTACATTTCCAGAATCTTTGGGTCGCGGGCGAAAATATATCTTCAGAGGTCTGGAACCAGTAGCTCATACTACCTTTCCACAACCGGTGAGCCGCGGGAGACCGATTCTCTTCGGAGGCTCGGAACCAGTAGCTCATATACCTTGAGGGATAACATCCCTGAGCGACTGTTTCTCTTCGGGAGGAACGGAACTCAGAGAACGTGGTCTCTTACCTTACCAGCCCCATCACTTCTTATTCTCCCCAGTGCGTCTTGCTTGCCCACTGCGGAACGGAGGATAGCAGGCGAACAAGACTGTTACAATCTCCAATCAACTATTTCCCTCGATGAACCTAAAACATTTTTTTTTTTTTTTGTCGAAACTGAGTCATTTTAGGCAGTGTTATTACCCTTGTAATTGCTTTGTTATGAAAGGGTACGAAAATAATGGCTTATCAGTATCCACGATCGTAGAAAATTATTGTGACATTAAAACGTTTTAACATTATTATGTAATTCTTTAAGGGCAAGGAGATAATTTAATAGATCCAGTTTGAATAACTTTGTAGAAAATACCCTACAGGGCGTGGACAAATCAGAGTGCGTCTTGTGTATGATGAGGGATAGGAGATATTCCAATTTCTGTTTCAAGCCTGCAAACAGTGTTCGATTTGTCGGGGCGGATGCCGGGGATTTTCCCTGATGCGTGAGGATTTTATCCCCGGTTATTCATTCTGAATATCATGCCAACCAGGGATGAAATCTTGCTATTTCTACCCAAACATGTAGTAGGTTGAAACCTACCAGCAACCGAAGGAATCCCTTCCTTCGTAAATTATAACAAATCGAACACTGCCTGCAGACCACCACGTCACTTAGTCGGTGCATTAGGCCGTTTTCTATGTCTGAGCATCAAACGGTGTTCCGTGAAGTGTAATAGTAAAGTGCAAGCAGAAGAGTTCACGCCCATTTGCTCCTTTTGCGTTTGAGAGACACATTATGAGAACTACTTACCTAGCTAGTTTGTGTTTGAGGGGACTCGAAGCGTGAGCCTTCGAGATGCTGGATAAATGTAAGGGACTGCACATGTTGGATTTAATGCGTCAGTGGTTGTTTGCAGCTGCAGACCGGTTCTGGATGGCCATGTAATTCGAACACACTCCAAAATCGCTGCACTGTAAGAGTAGCAGCACAAGATCACAGCAGATTTTTCAGATCAGAGCAAATATGACTTCAGGAAATCAACAAAGACAGTTGCAATCTTACAGCTGAAATATAGGCACATTTGTATTTGGTCAGGCGCATTTACACCACAACACTCCACGACTTCAGCAGTGTTGTACTAGAAGCTCCTGAACAATCGAGCTACGATCAGAGGTGTTTATATATGTCAGCAGATTTTAACTCTCTTACAAGTGGTGAGAGCAGGTTCTACTATATAAATGACGGTCGTGTGTGACGTTGACCTGCAGAGCGATACCTTCCAGTGTTCTTCCACCCATAACAAACAAATTAGCCTCGGGGTCTCGGGAGTCATGAACACGTTGATCCGCTCCAGGTACTTGCAGGGCATTGATTAACTCTTTCTACTGCTTTCTGCAACAGGTGAATGAAAAGCTTTACCAGCAGGATAGTACCGACCATCATACTAGTGCTACTTAACATGCTCTACAAGATATTCCACAATACACCTCGCCAACACGATATCCAGATCTATCTGCACGTTGATTACATATAGGTAGGGACACGATTTTGTGGTAAATAAAAACCAGTGATTTCGCTGTATAAAAAATTGTGATGTAAAGTTAAATATTTTACTTGTTACCTGGAGAAAGTCTTTATAAAAGTATTCGTGAAATAAAATTCTGTGTTTACTTGCTACGTACCTTGTATTCTTTTAGTAACCATTACTTGACAACACACATCAGATGTATCTTACATGTCACTGCTGCAAATAATGTGTCAGCAATGTTCCGATATTTTCTGGTTTTAAGTTAGTCCTCTTGTGTGACAGTATGTCTCTGTATGCAGAGAAAGCTCTAATTCCACATTTGAAATAGAAATGTATATGCCTTGCAAACACTTCGCTGCAATTTCCCGCTATGCACACTGACGACTTCACAGGAAGACAGAGTTTTCACCAAAGTACTTGTGTAATATACTGAGAGCTTTTCACCTCCTTTTGCAGCTGCATGTAAAACTTTAAGAAATCATGAATGTCCACCACATTGAATAGAGGATTTTTGCTCTGCTTGACTCAACTTTGACAGATCTGAGCTGAGGTGAAATAAAGATGTGTGTGTGTCAAAGATTTCATGGACTGGACCCTTGTTTTCCATGTCAGCAAGTTGATTGCTGCATGCCGCTGCAAAATTTTTGAACCGCTTCTCTGTGCTTTTCTTTCTTTCTATGGACAAACCTTTCAACTTCTGCCTTGATTTAATTTCGTATTTAATCGCGACTGTAACATTAGCTGATAGGTGAAAATAAACAACTCTTAAGTCTGTAGGACTTGTTTCTACACAAAACTGACACATTTCGCGATTTCGTAATCCACCATAAAATCTTGTCTCTACGTAGGACTGGCGAGATGATGCCTTTACTAGACTAATTACAATCCTTGCACAATTACGTCAACAAGTGTTACATCAATGACGTGGAATAATGTATTTTGTAGAATGGCATTCAACACCTGTACAATCGCCTCCATGAGAGAATATATTGAAACCGGGTCTGAGGAGTATTAGTACTTGCTGTACTTTGAACATATACACGTTTCGATTTGGATATGTGTTTACTCAGTGTTCGATTTGCCAGGGGGATGCCGGGGCCCCGGTTCATGAGGATTTGATCCCCTGTTGTTGATTCTGAATATCATCCCAACGAGGGATAGAATCTTTGTAATTCTACCCAAACAGGTAGTATGTTGAAACTTACCAGCAACCACTAGTTTAAGGATCCCCCCCCCCCTTCGTAAATTACAAAAAATCGAACACTGTGTTTACTCATTTACTGTACTCCCAGCTATATTTACGTGCAAGTGTTACCTGGAGCAAATTGAAACACACGTTAAGGGTCTTCCAACTAGTTCACTGTACATAGAAATCAAAGAGTGAATAATATACATATATTTATAATTCACAGCCATATTTAATCCACCACTGGATGAGGCCACTCTGCCGCCGGAGGGAGGAGTGGGTCTACTGCTCCCACGTTGACCAGACGTGTTGGGAGAGGAGAACCGAAGCTCTCAACTGTGATCACCACTGTCTTTTATTCACATTATATACGTAATGATCATTGCGTTTTCAACAAACAATATTTTTATCTCAATATCTGTATCGCTATTAGAGTCGCCACGGCGTAAGAACCGGTGTGCAATCACGGACAAGCAGCACTAGACGTCCCTACCATTGGCTGCTGGCAGCGCAACACAATAGAAAGCATCCCCGCTGGTGCCTCCGCTGAGCCCCCGCTACATCTCTTCTAGGCGGAGCTACACAGGTTCTTATCCCGTAGCGACTATAAATGCACACTAAAATTCTCAAGAAACTACCTCTGGAAAAAAAAATCGCAAGTAGCATAAAGTGTTAACGTTGTCAAGTGAGTCCAGATAAATGTGACAAGACGACTATAGAAAAGTTTATTTTTTAAATTTGTATTCAATATAGACTCAATAGTATCACAAGCATTCAGCACATTTTTATAATTTA